>NW_019291646.1:113394-142701 GCF_000500325.1 Leptinotarsa decemlineata
AAGCTTTTATATCATGAGTGTGAGAGAGAGAGTTGGATGGACCCTCCAGAAAAAGTTTCTCTGTCCTACTGGACAGCGTTGGGTGCTAAATATCCACTGTTATAAATACTTGGTTAGGAGATGTTTGTTAGATTGGAGCCATAATAAAAATATATTTTAAAGCACCCCACGCATTTTCCACAACAAAATTAATATTTTTGGAAATAAATTTATTCTGATTTCAGATTTATTAAAAGTCATTGGTTACATCAAGACATAAGACTTGTTATCAATGTTGAACACAATCTCAAATTAGTTTCAAATTATTTTTTATTTTTAAGTTTGTATTGCTATTGAAGCGTGTTTTTCAATTATTAAAACTATCATTTTTTCTATGGCTAGATGATGTTTATCTTTTGGTTGAACGTCATAAATAACAGTTGAGCACGTAATCTCTTACTTATTTTAATGAAACGAGAAGTTGTTCGATATCTTATCAAACTGATCTGGTTAAGTAATTTATCGTCTAGGATTCAAAAGTCACAATGATAATATTTCATTATATGATCTCGAAGACCAATTTGATCATTAAAGCAATAAAAATAAATGAAACTCAATATTAGGTATACTTTTCATAGGTTTTATGAAATGGAGTGAAAAATATCTATTTTTATTTCTATTTGCTACTTGTCAAACAATAATTGAGGTAACTGGTTCGATTAACTTTTGCTAGCACAAGTTGCGGCAATTATGTCTCTTTATTCACACATTGCTCAAGGTTGCGTAACATAAACTTTCGATTTGATGTAGCTCCAGAAGGAAAATCGAAAAAAGTCAAATCCGGTGAACGAGCAGGTCATTCCGCGCCTACCAATCCACATGCCTGGGATATGTCTAATGCAACCAATCCCATACAGGCCTAAATATATTTGGGAGCGCACTATCTTGTTAGAATACAACTGGATTTTTTAATTCATTTTGATTGTGTACAATTTCTAGAATACGTGGAAAATGTTTTGAAGAATTTTGGAATAAAAATAATAATCAGTCTGATTTTTCTCTAGATATATAGGACCAACAATATGATTTTTCAATATTTCCGTCCAGATATTCATTTTCTCAGGAGTTTGACTGTGATCATCTCGAAAAATATGTGGGTTTATATCTGACTAATGTCAGATATAGCACATTATGACGGTTTACATTTCCATTCAAGAAAATGTGCATTCGTCTCTGAAGCAAATACTTTTTATGCCAGTTTCGATTTCTAATCAAAGGTTTGAACTCAAACAACTGCTTTCTTTGGTGAGAGTCTTCTGAATTCAACTCGTGTAATATCTCCAGTTCTGAGGTATTTCTTGACGTCCGTTATTGGGACATCGAATATTTTAGTATCTTTAGTATTTTCCAGGATTCAAGGTTAGTAAGGAGCGTGTTACAGGGATGGTCTGTTTAATAGTACAGGTTATTGCCAAGAAGTGAATAATGGTGATCATTTTGAACATTTAATATTTTTTTCACATAGTACATAATAACGCTAAAAATGAATTTATTCCATACATATGGACCGCACTGTATAACTGCGAACATACATCTGAATCTAGGTGAGGAGGAAAGGAAACGGGCACAATTGTATTATTTTGCTAAGATTATGAGAATCAAACATTTTCCCAAATCACAAAGAGTGCACTTCACACTCCACATGTAATAATAATACATATTCTTCCTTTGTTTCTTACTGGCATCATTAGTATTTTCAAGCGGCCTGCTAGTATGAATTATATAACTCGTAGTGGAAATAATAGTAATGATTACCATATGGACCGGCCAGATAAGTCAGTTTTGTTAGGCGGTGCATGTTTACACAATTTTTTGTTTGTCTAAAATGCCTGAAGTGGTCACAACTTTGCTGTTACAAATTGTTGGAAATTATACGTTTTCAAGTAATTGTCAAAATCGCGTGAGATTACTCAAGAAATAGAAAGTCGGCAATCTTCAATAATTATGGTAGGTAAAACTTAACTATTACAGTCCCACAGCTGCTTAAACATTCTTTTGTAGTTCTTTATTGAATTGTAGAAAACTAGGATTTCAAAGCTATGATTATTTTCAAGTCCGTTTTGGAGCTTCAGATTGCAGTGTTTCTCACAAGAAAAAAATTGAAATATGTTAAGCGTCTGTGGTTCATTGCATAATGAAGTGAAATGAAATAAATAATATGTGTAACTGAACTGAACAGATTCACTAATAATTAGACCATTAAATCCTGCGTTGGATGAAAACAAATTTCAAACTGAGTCCTGATCTAAAGACACTTCAGTCTTATTAATTTCCTTCACTAAATATTATTATTCCATCATTTCAAAGGTGACCATCATTTTTGGAAATAGTTGATTGATACAGTATTTCAATACTTATATTATTCCTATATATTTAATACAATATATTGATAACATCGAGCGGAAATTATCTTTTTTCATAGAATTTTTGTAGATTTGGCTAAAGCCTTCCTATGAAAAATTAATAAAAGTCCTGGATTCAGAGGTTTCTCTTCGAAACTCCTCAGCAACTCCTTATTGAACAGAATGTAATGTGTTCAGATTGAAAAGTCATACAGCTCTAATAGATGTATAGAATACGGAGGGCCGCAGGGTACAGTTCTCGGGCTACTATTATTTACTAGATTCGTTTCTGTACATGGGCATCTCGTAAACGATAAGAGACAGAGTGTCGGTTAAATTGAGGCAAATTTGCGTATTTTATTGACCTATCCAGTGATGTCAAAAAATCGAGTATAGCCCTTTTGGCTCTGGAGATATACAGAAATAAAAATTATTTTTTTGGCCTATGTCTTCTTTATTCGCAGATATATTGAAAATCTGTCCACATTTTGCTATTGGCACTTGATGAGGGCTATCAGAATATGTCCATGAATCTTTTATACAGGGTGTCATCTGACTTGGGCCACCCCCATCTTTGAATTTTTAAATACGGACCTGTATTTTTTGTTGTAGTTTTTGTATCGTCGACGTTCACTTCATACTGAGAAATCAAATTCAAATTTATATTTCGGGATGTTTCGGTAATATTCGATTATAATTGTGTGAATTATTCCCTTTTAAATTACGGCCTTGGAAATTGGTTGAGTTAAATAAAAACACAATAGCAACTTTCACGTCTTCCTATGTACCGTGGAGTTTTTCAAGAGTTTTTTTTTCATTTTTAGGTACCTATTCATATTTTTTCCATTGCTCTGAGCGTTTTCTACAATGAACTTCGAATAAGAAAACCTTTTATGATTATCTGAATCATATCTACATCAAAAATATATTATAAGCAGAAAAAGAAATGATAGCAATAATAACATCCGAAACATGCATGAAGCTAGTACTAGTTACATACAGTCAAGGCGCGTTGAAGTCAGTCGAGCCCTGTAAATCTTTCTGTTTGGAGCGGATCTTTCCTGCGCTGATGAGGGAGCATACCTAGAAACCAGTCTACATCGTGGTGATCTACATTGGTTGAAAGGTAGAGAATTATCGGTTATTCATATTTTTTGAAACTGATGACGAATCATGGGTATATGGTTATAACATCGAAACTGAAGTTCAATCGTCCCAATAGAAGGGCCCAGGAGAGCCAAGACCAAAAAAGCACGCCAAATTCGATCGATAGTCAAGGTTTTCTCATTATTTTCTTCGGTCACCGTGTCGTATTGTATCAGGATTACCATGGTAATACGATAAATAAGGAATATTATTTCGAATGAATTTTATTAGTTCGGACTATGCAATTATTTGAACCGCAGTTAGCGTTTACTGGCCTAGTTTTCGTGAGGCTGCTACGGATAGTGTTGTTTCCGGATCTGAAGCTGGTTCTGATGTTGTACTTGGATTCAATTCTTCTTATTCTTTCCGATAATTCTCTGATGCAGGGAAGTGCAATCACTGGTTGTGACGGCTTCTTTTACTTGCGAGGCTCCTGGTGTCTTTTAGCCAAAGTCTGTTCCATCATTGTTTTGGAGTAGCCACTCCATTGAAGATCATTTTTGATGATGTCTAGTTCCTTTTCGAGACCTTCCTTCGTATTACAGAGCCCAAAAGCATGGTCTAATAGAGTCTTGATGATTCCTCTATCAGTCGATTGATGGTGGTTGGAGTCGGTATACAGATGTTTCCCACTTGGTGTCGATCCTCTTCACCAATACGTCTAAGAATGGCAATTTGTTGTGCACTTCCTTCTCCATTGTGAAAGTGATGGAAGGTCTTACCCTGTTGATGTGTTTCAGGAGGGCGTCTAGTTCAGTATTCCCATATTTCCCTATTATGAAGATGTTGTCAACGTAGCTCAACCAGACACGAGGTTTTTTGTGGGCTTCCTAAAGGGCCAGAGTTTCAAACCACTTCATATATATGTTGGCTATGGCTGGTGAAAGTGACGGTCCCATTGGCAATCCCTCACCTTGTGTAAAGAACTCATCCTTCAGTTACGTACGCAGGTCCCCGTCTTCCGGTACCTGGAACCTAGAACGTCATTTCAGAATTTTTGCTTAATATAATTGTTATTTTCAGCTTTCACTTTTGATTCTTTTTTTTAGTTCTTTCAGGGAATACAAATCATTTTATATAATATCAGACATTGGAAGTCCGAACTAATGAAATTTATTATATTGAAGTTATGCGCCGCTCACGCGAAACAATACGAAGAAAGCATCCAGTATTGTGGAAAAATGATTCATGGCTTTCCCATCACGATAATGTGCCTGCTCAATACAACATCGTAATTATACCTGAGTCACTGTACTCACCAGACTTGGTCTCTTGCGACAAATTGATAAGTACATAATTTTGATATAGTTCACAAAAAACTACACTCTGTCAAGAATAGAATAAAACGAGAATGTTCAATTTCAATTAGTAAAAATTTGGTTATTTTTGTTTCATGCACGAAAAAGCATTTAGAGAATATGCAAACCGCAGATACGTGTTGATTAGAGCTAATGAGCCATAAATATCTTCCGAGGCATTATCAGGACTTCATCAGATAAAAAGCAATGTCATTTATTGAATAGCACGAATTATTTGCGATGAAAAGTGTATTGGTCAAACAACCAGTAAAAATGGTGAATGAAGGATATTTGGACATAAAAGTAATTGCAGGGTCTTGAAATGTTCTTGTCCTCTTTCAGATCATGTTATTGATATTGATTTTTTACTAGTTTCAGATAACCACGACTCTCATATTTACCTACCGACGATCGACTATTGCAGGGAAAACGGGATAGTGTTTTTAGCTTTCCCCCCGCATACTTCCCATAAACTTCAGCCATTAGATAGGAGCGTATATGGGCCATTTAAGAGTTACCTAAATATTACTATGGATGCTTGGTTGAAAAATTATCCTGGAAAAACGATGGCCATATACGATCTGTCTGGAATTGTAGCAAAATCACTGCCATCAGCCACAACACCTAACAATATTCAAAGCGGATTTAGAGTATGTGGTATATATCCATTCAACAGAAATATTTTTGACGAATCCGAATTTGCTCCTTGTTCAGTAACTGATCGGCCTCTAAATAGTAACGTTTCAACCCAAAAAATGGAAGCAGTAGCTTCAACTTCAACAGCAGATATGATTCTCACAAAAAACATTTCAAAATCTGAACTGTGTAATATAGAATTGGCCATTTCCCAAGCAGGTGATAATCAGATCCTTGATAAACCGAACCTTGACGCGCACGTGGAAGCGTCAACTTCGAGGGATATTCTGGCTCTTGATATGTCAGAAGTCGATGATGAACCCCTAGCTTCCACTTTAAAAGAAATTCAGGTGCTTAATACATCCAAGGATATATTGTTGGAAATTCGACCATATCCTAAAGCTGATTTTACCAAAAAAGTCATTAAAGGTAGAAAATAACGCAAATCAGCTATTTTAACATAAACACCAGAAAAACAAGCTCTAGAAGAAGAATTGGCTGAAAGAAATGAATCTAAGGCACGTAAAGTAAAGAGAAACTTATCCGGAAAAGGAAACATAGACAAAGCAAACGAAAAGCAAATAGAAACTTCATCCGAGGACGAAGATGACGCGTTTTGTCTCTACTGTCTGAAACCATACACTCATGACAATAACGGAGAAGTTTGGATTAAATGCATAGATTGTAAATTATGGTGTCATGAAGAGTGTGAAGACAATGTAGATGATTTGTATTTTTATTGTTTAAATTGTAAAAGATGTGCTAAGTTATTAGAAATATTCTGTAGCATATTTATTGTGACCTGAATATTTCCGTTTAGGAATTTTTCAATTTTTTCAACATTTCTGCACCTACTCAGATGGTTTCACAATTTCAAGGTATTGAATTTTTTGTTGGAATAAAAATCCATGAATGGACATTTTCAAATGAAATTATTAAACGCGGTTTCAATTCAATCACTCTCATTGTAAATCACGAAGCAAACTACCAAATTAAAAGCAGCAATAACCCAATTATCTCTCATAGACACCACTCTATGTGACTAATTTAGACACATGAAACCTAATGACAAGCAGGCCCTCGATGCCGTTGGGGACCCATAAATTCGAAGTACAGATGATCGGATCATCTGTCGCAAACACCCTGTTTAGCCGCGGTGTGTCAGTACATATGTCGGTATGACATGTGCATACGCAATAGCCAAAGTCAGATGTGAGTTTCCACCAAGGGTGGATCTGAAGGGAAATTTCGAGAGGGGCCAAATACTCAATCCATCTGCTCGGGTTCATTTTTAACGAATTTCTTAAAGGCACAACTGTTCCGTGCACCTTTTCTTTGTCCAAGTGTAGTTATTAAAAAATGGCTGGCAAATTGAATCACTGATTCGGATTTTGTATGGATCATAATGTGTCACTATGATTTATAATATTTAATGACACTTTTTATTCAACTGGAGAAAATCAGATATCATCAGATTTCATTGAAAGGGTGGATTTTTAGGTGGAATCAGTTTTTGGAAAAAAATATGATATTCTCTTGTGTTCATATTTATAATATCTGTTTTAGTTCTGTAATGAATGTATGGAGTACAATCTGAATAGAAACAAATTATTTTGGTATGAAATCGAAAGTACTTTTTTTGTGTAATACAATGTTCATGTGACAGTAATAGTTTCGCTAAGGCTATTCTTGAAGTTTGCATCTAAAACAAATGTTTATGCATGATTTTCACATCTCTCTAAAGATCTTCTCTGGAACATTATTACTTTATTTCTTCCTCTTGAAGTTTGCCACATTTTTTGTATAGAAATGGAAAAAGAAAGACACATAGCTTCTTTCCTTTTTCGTGCTTTTCATCTTTGACTGTTACTACTGCACACATGGTAGCTAAAGTTATATTCTCAATTAGCGATACCTGAATCGATAATTATTAATAGATTCTAATGTATAACAAATAAATATCCCAACAATCGGCTTCTGAAGTGTATTTAGTAACTGAACGAAACTGAAGTGTATTTAATAACATGAACGATATAGAGAATCGTTTAGTTAATAGTAATAATTATTATTATTCATTAATTTCCAAAGTTTTCACACAACATAATAATAATAATAATTATAGTAGTTGAATGAAGAAAAATGGTGATAAGTGCAAATGCACTTGCTTCGCATAACAGGAACAATACAATTTCAATAATTTGGTAAAACACAGATATAATATGCAGATATGAAATTTAACCTATAATATTACCGATAGTGAAAAGGATATACAGGGTGTTTCAAATTCGATTCTAACCATTAGAATCTCGGAAACTATGAGAGATACGAAGATGGTTGAATTAGGGCAAAGTTGCGCATTTCCCTGACTAACGATATGCCGTTGAGAAAGTTCTGGAATTTGAAGTATATCTGGAAAAAGCAGAAATTTCGAAAATTGGTTTTTATTTTTTTCTGGCTTCATTTTTCAAAAACTTCGAAAATGAATTGCATTTCCACATTGCCACTTTTTCTCTGCTACATAATGAAAATTAAGCAACACAACTTATTACAAATATCCCTATTAAGATGTGAATCTATCATTACTTCTATGTATTTCACTTTAGATTCGGGAAGTATTACATGTTGATCAATTTTCAGTTGTAAAAAACAAAGTTTGCTGAAATTATTGCATCTGAAACAGATACGATTTAACTACATGTTCCAGTTACTTCCAGCTATTTGCCTTGTAAAATATGGCTTTATACCACTGCTCCTGATAGAATATAGTCCATTAAGATATATGTTGAATAAAACTGGCCCCAGAACTGTGTTTTGGGGGACTCCTATAACATTTTCTTATGTATCACTCGAAATGTCATCAATTTTTACACACTGTCTTTTACACACATGTTGTCTGCTGTCACCTACTTTTAACATGAGTTTTTTTTCTTTCATTTGTAGATTTGGTGAAGTTCAACACCAATATTACAGTTATCGAATGAGAAAAAATTATCGACTAGTAAATAAAGTATTATATCATTCTGAAGAAGTAACAGAAAAATCAAAAACATTGAAACATATGTTATCTCCCAGTAAAATAACAGATGTCTTCAATCAGTTATTGCTACCAGTTTGTCTAGAGTTTCTAGCGACGGCATTTTTCCCTTTCTAATAATTCCAACTTCTTTCGATACATAATATGTTTATAAAGTTGGCGAATTCGTAAGTGCCAAATATTTTTGCAACAAAGCTTGTTTTTCTCGTTTTTGTAATAAATAATCTAGTTTCAACCGAGTTTTATTAGTATCAAAATTTAAATAATAAACAAACTTCTTTTTTTTTACTCGACAGTTTACAAAACCGCGACAGGTGTTTCGCTATACAATAGCATCGTCAGACGTCACAATACTGTGAAACGGATATCTCACATTGAAATGTTTTTTGATTACATTGATTTGTTGAAAAATACGATTCGTTTCTGAAAAAACATGAGATCCTTTATGTCAATTGTTTTCTGTTTTTCGATAATGAATATGATTTTCAGAGAAGTGAGTTGGAACCAGAATCAACTTGTCTTTCTGAAAAAAAAAATGTCCTTACGACCAAATCTCGGACTCATGCCGACAATAATCAGGAAAAACTTTGAGTTTTGGAGTTCAAACCGATTTTGAGTGATGAAAGTCATAATTTCATCAACTCGACTCGACCAAACCTTGTACTAATCTAAGCAGTATTTGAGAAGAACTTAACATATTGGGGCTCAAATTGATTTCGAGTAATAAAAATCGATTTTTCATCAAGTCAACTCGACTAATCCTCGAACTTATCTCGACAGTGATGAAGAATAACTAGACATTCTGGGGTTCAAATCGATTTTTAGTGAAAAATATCAATTTTTCATCAACCTGACTCGGAATCGTAATGAAGATCTCAAACTATCAGAGCTCAAATCAATTTTGAGTGCTGAACTTCGATTTTTCATCAACACAGCTCGACCAAAACTTGGACTCATCTTGATATTAATAGAGAAACTTTCAAAATTTCAGCGTTCAAATCGATTTTGAGAGGTGAAAATCGATTTTTCATCAACTCAACTCGACCAAACCTCTGACTCATCTAGACAGTAATCAAGAAGAAACTAAAATTTTGGGAATCAAATCGATTTTTCATGAAAATGTTTCGAGCTCATTTTTTGATAACGAAGCAATATAGAACGAACACTTGAAATTTGTAGCTAGGGAAAACTGTTTATTGAATTATTTTTTTCGTTTGAATCGAGAAATAGAAAAAAACTACAAGCAGACCAAGTACCTTGAAATGCTTGTGTTAATATTATATCAAAGTTGCTTGCACATAGAAACTACTCATAATTGACTGAATTAGGTTGCTGAATAACACAAATAAAATCTCGAAATATTCATGCTCTGCCAACTACCTATACCGTCGGTTCTAGTAAATGTCTGCCAGAAAACAACTACTTTCCCGTCTTCAGACTCGGTTTCCCGCTTGGAGCTTTGTTCATGAGATGGAGCTGTTACTAGTTAACAATCTTTCTCTTAAACGAAGGTTTCGTACATGCAGTCGAGCCGCGTTGAAATTATTCGAGTCCCAGGAACTGTGCTGTTTGGGTCGGATTTTTCCTACACTGATAAGAGGCAATACCTCGTAACAAATCCGTAAATTATCTACTCTAATAATTCCAGCATGGTCCTGCTGTTGGATGAACTAAAAACATCTCCGAGACTAACTTCGGTGAGGTATCATGCATGAATGTATGTCGATCATAATTCAATATCCAGCGTGGTATCAGTCGGGGAAGTAGTTGTTTTCCGGCAGGCATTTACCAGAATCAAAGGTGTAGGTAGTTGGGAGAGATGAATATTTCGAAGTATCATTTCAAAATATCGGTTCTCTATTTTCTTGTACTAATCTCAGCAGTAATGGAGAAGAACTTAACATATTGAGGCTCAAATTGACTTTGAGTGATAAAATTTAATTTTTCATCCACTCAACTCGGCCAATCTTTAATCTCCTCCCTCAGTTGAACGGGTCAACTGAAATAATTGAAATTTGGTATAATGAAATTAATTCATGAAAACTTTATTTTGAAACGAAATTGACAAATGAAATGGAAAGGGGGGCTCTTATGATACATCGTTTGAAGCTCCTGACGAATACTTTACAACTCTAGAATATGAAGTCAATATCTTCACCTACTACAAAACTGCGGAACATTTAATAATGTCCTGAAGACAAACTCATCAATATCGATATTTCTAGAAATATTTCGTTTTATCTACTATATGACAATTCCAATAACCCGATTAGTTTTGTTAAGTTATTTTTTGTTTACAAAAACGACAAAAAATTTCAATACAATAATGAACATCACTGTTCAGATAGAATATTCTCATTTAGTTTTCGGTTTTACTATAGTAGAAAGGTAACACGTCAACAATCTCTAAAATGGTCAATTCTGGTCCATTGGAAGAAAAAATTGAAGCGATTTTCATTTACGCTGCGACGCGTAACTTTCACGGGACCGAAAGGATTTTCAATGAACGTTTTCCGAATCGTCCTATCTGTTGAAAAATTTCAGGGAACTTGTATCCAAATTCACAACTAACGGTAGTGTACATAAAAAAAAGCCACCAGGTCATCCATCCATTCCGGAAGAACAGCAAGTGCAAATAGTTGGTGAGATGGTAGTAAATGAACAGTCTACTTATTGCATCGCGAATGTTTGTGAGGTATCTCCTTCTACTATGAAGAGACTTTTGAAGAGAAATAAGTACCATTCATACAAAATTAAAATGGTACACCAATCAACTGAAGATGACCCTGATCGATGAACAGAATTTTATGAAATCATGACGGAAACCATTGCAAGGCGTTCTACCGATCTCCACAATATTTGTTTCAGTGACAAATGTACAGTTTTTTAAACGGCAATGTTCACAGACAAAATTGCCGTTATTGGAGAGACACCAACCCTCACGTTTTCCGGGAAACACATACCCAATATATAAAAAACTATCGTTTGGGCAGGAATATTGGGAAACCATGTTGTAGGACCTCTATTTATTGATCAAAATTTAACAGGAAACTATTACTGGAAACTACTGTTCACTCTTTCATCACTGAAATCGCTGAAGTGAGTCCTAATGAATTCGATATGGATATTGTATTCCCGGTCGTTGGATTGGCTGTCGAGGTCCTACAGAATGACCAGCCAGCTCGCCAGATTTGACACCTTTGGACTTTTTCGTGGGGCTATTTGAAGCAGAAGGTGTACAAAACTGAACTTGCTTCAATAATAAATATTTGTAGAGATATTGACTTCACTGTGTTCGAAAATGTTTGGCGTGAAATATCGGATAGGCTGTTCTATGTCAAGAAATTCAAGGCAACCATTTCGAGCATCTTCTGAACTGACCTCAAGCTTATCACCTCATATTATGCATTCAAATGTCAATGTATTCAGCAAATTATTGAAAGTTCTGCCATTTTGTAGTAGTTGAAGATATTGACATTATATTCTAGGGTTGTGAAGCATTTGTCAGGAGCTTCAAAAAGATGTGTCACAAGAACCCCTTTTCCATTGAATTTTTTCCGAGATGCCGCCCAGTCTCCATCTTGAAAGTTTCATCTGTCAATTTCACTTCAAAATGAAGTATTTCTCTATTAATTTCATTATTCCAAATTTCAATGTTTTGAGTTGACCCGTTCAAAAATAAAAGAGGGATGGGACATTAAAGAAAAGCACTGTAAATATTATTTATTTTTCAGCCATTGAAGATGAGGTGAAATAATTTTAGCATTCAAGGCGGTTTTCAAGAACGCTTCAAAATTGTGCCAATTGCTTTGTTTTTCAGATTTCTGCCGTACCGGAACCGTTACACAAATCAGGCGAACAAATGCCGTAAATGCAAGCTGCAAACTAAAATTCATATCATAAATAAATTACAGGAACAATTAAAAGACACAATAGTGCCGTGCATATGCAGTGGGCATATGTGCAAACATGTGCGCAGTCTTATGGGAAATCACCTGGCAAGGGTGTCGCAGTGTACGGCTCGCCATGGGAATAGGGAAGTTTTATAAGCGGGAAGCTCCGTAAGGCCTTATGGCGTATCGAGAGCTCTCGCAAAAATTAGGCCGGTGTCTATTCTGGAGAGTTGGGGTGGTCGCTTAATTAGGAAGATTGAAGACGTGTGATTCCTAACATAAGTATCAAATAAGTAGAAAAAATTCTTGCTCCGTGAGAGTTACCTTGGCGTGCGCTGCCTATACCGTTGGAGTTACATGCAGATAAATAATGTACTGTAAGATTATTTATCACAAATAGTTCTAAATAAAAGTCCGCTATAGCATATATCTACCTCTCATTTGGTAGCCACTATATGGAAAATACTGAACCATAAAGTCAATTGAATTGGATACTTATTTTACAATGCACATTTTAGAATACCTGTCAAATTTTCAGGACAATTGATAGAATTTTCGTTTTAAGTATTCGATATAGATAAACTTTGTCTTCCACACTAAGTAATTTGGACGAATCGTTTGAAAGTTATCACGAAAAGAATAACTTGACGCAACGCAATAAGCCATTACGCGTCGCGTCTACTGAGAGACGACAGGGAACGATTCGCGAGGGTAGAGGGGTGTTCTAAGCAATGAAGCGCCATCGACAAAAACGCGACCCGAACGCGGGCAAACGTCGTTGACGTTTATCCTAGTTTTGCGAATTTATTTATAAGTAACATAATTCGATTCTCGAAGCTATTTACTACTCAGTGCAGTTGGCATATTTTTTTAGTTAGGGTCAACGAGCCAGAGAATTTTATCTATATTAAGGTTATTTTCATTATTAGAAGCTGAAGAAAACGTTTGTAAATATGGCAAAGGTGTGGACCATTCCGTTCATACATTGGAAAAATTATAACCTCAAATAGTGTGCTTACCGTTAAATTTTGGTGTTCATTGACTAGTTTCAGAATAACGAATATATCCAGTAAATGAACAGCCGTTCATTTACTGGAGATTTTCGCAGTAATATGAAAATAAGCGAAAATAAACCTAATGATGATGTGAAAAAAGTACTTCAATAATTCCCAAAAGGTTTTGATCAAATGATCCTGAAACCAGTAAGTGAACGGGACATTTTGTAATGTTCATTTACTGGGTGAGAGTGCCAACAAACGAATCCTTAGTTCATTAACAGGTGTTCATTCTTCAGCAGATACTGTGTTTTTGTATTGCTCAAGAAATCATAAGAATTTTTCATTTCAGATGGATAAAAAAAATACCAACGATTCCGATATTCGAAACAAATATTGAACATCACAGACATTAAAATCGGGAATATTTCTTTGAATAAGGCCTCTGAGGAATATGGAATACCCAAATCTACTCTTCACAATAAACTAACGGATAAAGTTCCAAATATAAGAAAAATGGGCCTATCTCCTATTTTAACTTCAACTGAAGAAAAAAGAGTAGAAGATTGGATTTTTTCAAAAGCAAAATTGGGTTTTCCAATGCATCCAGACGAAGTGTCAAAGATGCAGTAAAAAAACTATCACAGGATATTGGTCTTGCCAACATATTTCACAGCAGACCTCGCGACAAGTGGCTAAAATTATGCCCTACGCAATAACATTAAAAAAATTGGGCAGAATATCAAAATGAACAGGAAAAGAAGAAGAAAGAAAAAGAGAAAACCATTAAAATGCGAAAAAAAGAAAAAAAGAAAAATTGGAAAATAAAAACAAGAAAAATGAAAAGAAGCCAAGAAAACGAAAATTCGAAGAGAACGAAAATCAGCTGATTGAGAAAACGAAATAAGAGAATGAAGCCGAAAAAAAAGGAAACAGCGAAGGGCAGAAGACAATGAGAGAGGACAGGAAACTCGAAAAAAAAATACGATGAAGAGCAGCAGACTAAGAAATCGAATCAGAAGAAAACAGCTTAGAGCAGAAGACTATGAAAGAAAACACAAATATTGAAAAGGAAAAATACGGCAACGATCAGGAGAATGATAAATGAAACAAGTCAAGAAAGTGAAAAAAAGACAAAAACAGCGAAGAGCAAGAGACTATGGAAGAAGACAGAAAGAAAAATACGGTGAAAAGCACTAGGAATCGAAACATGGCAGGAAGGTTGAGAAAGGCAAAGGAGAACAGCTAGTTGAGAATATAGAACAAGACAACATACCTGAATCCTCAGCTGATACTTTTAATGTAGGAGACTATGTGATAGTTGAATATGAATTGGGACAATACCCTGGCTTGATGAAAAATTGTCATGATGATGACTACGAAATCAGTGTAATGGAACAAACTACTAAAGAAAGATGGAAATGGCCCAAACCAATCGACCAAATCTGGTACAAAAACACCGAAATTAAGAAAAAAAAATTCTGCTCCAGTTCCTTATAACACACGTGGGATTTTCTATGTTGACATTAATTGAATTTGATATTATCATTGAATATTATGTATTTGAACTTATTATTAATTTGAATTTTTGTTATAAGATCAAATAATGTTGCATTGAACAAAATAATGATTGTGTTCAAATGAATAAAGTATTTGTTCATTAACTGGGCATTTGTTGTTCAATTTATTAGGCTATGGTGTTCATTCATTGGGTTTTTGGTACTTTTTGATTTTCAAAATAAATACAGTAAAGTTATCATAAAACTGATCACACAAAAATAAATCTAACGGGAAAAATAAGTTACGGTCGTAGAAATTGACAACTATCGTTAATCGTTCATTTACTGGACTTGTTGACCCTACTGTATTTTTAAAATGAAAATATAAATTACTAGCTGGTGCCCGCTCTTATATTAACGTACAGCCGAAAATGCTGAACCTAGAATTTCGAAATATGCAGGTAGGTTCTTTGTATAGCGAAAATAAGCATCAATAAAAGGAATCACGAATTTCCAACCCCAAAGTGGGAAAAATAAGGGTTCAAAGATTGTACTGAATTTCGTCAGTTTTGAAGTGGGGAAACCTAACATCTTTTTGGAAAGTTCATTTCGAACTTGACTCCTTTCTTTCTTCCTTTGGAAGGTTGCCATAGTTTTTCGTATGAAAATGGAGAAGTAAAATCCAGAAAACTTTTTCCACAAAAAATAATATCTCCTAAAAAATATACTTCTTTCAGTTGAAGAACAAGATGTGATACCTTCCACAGAAGACATTCTGAAATACTTCAGTTGGAATGAAATTAAATAACCCAATATTTCATTATACTTCAACAATAAACTCATCATATCTCTTGTATTTACTATTTGCCTATAGCCCCTGAAATATTTGGCAATACGTTTACTACGACAATAACGACTTCGGATTACTGCAAATTTATTTCAAATTGCTCCTTCAGTGCCCACAAACGATACCAGCATGTCATCAAACAAACTACCGAAGATTTCTTGTTAATTTGCCAAAAAGGAAACAGCCGATCTTTTCCATGGGAAGTCCTCGTCAGATGTGACATATGTTCACCAAAAAGTGTTTTGAACTAGTGTGGTCCTGCACTTCAAGCTCGTTTTACGATCCACATTTAGGAAATTTCTGGTTTACACATGTTTATCCTCTTACTTGCAAGACTTCAGGACATTTGTCCAATATTTTATTGTCTCTCGAATGTAAACAGATGGCTATAACTTGATTTTTATAACTGGATTGGGCATAGACACCCTCTCGTGAATGGGACGTGCCGGTACTAATTTTGAAATGTGTATTTCAGAGTAGTTTATTGCTGAAGAGTTCGTTATTGGTTACGGCACATGCTCGAAAATATCAACAAACATAAACCTCAGACGAAGATTACACTCGATTTAGTTTTACAAACAAAATACACTTTATTGCTTTCAAGTACTTTCCAGAAATAGAAAAAAACTTCAGTTTGAAAGTATCTAAGGAGAATCAATCTCAAATCATAACATCGTAATCAAAACGGAAATCATAAAAGAGTATTACGTTGAAATAATTGATTTAATATATTTGAAAAGCCAGTACAGTATAGTATAGGCACGCCTGAAGAAACTATTTTATAGCGAAACACGTGTTGCTTTTTTGTAAAACTGTTTAGTGAAAATTTCCCAATATAGTGTTTCTTGAATACGTTATATATGTTCATCAAGGATCGGTCGATTCCATCAAATATTACCTTATTTTGTTGGGCAAAAAAAATGTTTAATGACCGTTCGGGTCGTTTTATACCTGCAGTGGCATGCGTTTGGGTATTTATTCAAAAATACTTTAATAACTATGTTCATTTATTTATATACAATTGATATTATTACAACATTTCAATTCGAAATAATTACTATGATAATGAATACATATGCTTATTCTATATATTCTATAAATACTTTCACGGGAGGTGTTCAAGTGACTTGGTACATTTGATTTCACCAAGGGCAGTACATATCAGAAATACGCAACGGACTGTGGCTGCTCATCGTTTTGAGGTTCAACTCAGTACACCTCGAACTTCACTGTTTCACAGCTTTTACATTGGGAGAAATGCGTTTATGTGAAATAAACTTTGTAGGAATGTTTTTCAAAATTGATTTAATTTCCGGTGATTCAAATTCAATGTGAATTGCCACATTCGCACAGCCACCGCTCTCAGACTGCCTTAAGGATTTTCCTGTAATGCTTGTGATTTGTCCTTGGACAAAACACAAGTATTACAGTGGGTGGGTTATCGTCAAAAAAACGACAACTTGCATTATACTTCTCCAATACAAAGTTAGGTATGAGGTCCGACATTTGATCAAAATATTCTTTAAATACATTGTCGTTCATGTCTTCAAGGTATTCGCCAGAATGCTTTGACTCAAACATCAATAAACCGCCCTCAAAAAAACCATCAAAACCTCCAATGTGGGTCTTCAATCTGAAACACCGACCTTCTGAAAATGCTTGACGTGAACCTTCCAACGGTATATCCTTCGTTGAGCCAAATTTTCTCCAGATATTTCTATTCTCACGTCAAAACTCTCCTATCTGTCTTATGTAATTTCTTCTGTAACAAATAATTCCTTCATTTACGATTGAGAGCGATTTTTTTATTTTTTCCAGCTGAAATTGATTTCCTTGTTTTCCACAATTTTTTTTGTCTATCATTGAAGACATACTTTGGTGAATTGAAGGGGTTATATTTTTAGGAGTGATTAATTTTTGGAAAAGAAAGTTTTTGGCTTTCTACTACTCCATCTTGATACAAAAAACAAGGATGAGGGAATCTTCCAAGGAAAGAAAGATTCCCTCATCCTTGTTTTTTGTATTAAGATGGAGTAGTAGAAAGCCAAAAACTTTCTTTCCCAAAAACATACTTTGGTATTTTTCAAGGCTCCCATTATTTTGTCGAGAGTAGTTATTTACTTTTCAAAATAAAATGAATGTAGTATTTTTCTAATTGCCAGTTTGTAGTTTTAAACAACATGCACAGCTTTTCTTCCCACTTCCCATATATTGTTTTGGTGATTTTCCAGCTTTATTTTTTCTTCTATTCTTAAATTTATATATCGATGATTTTGAAACTTTCGTTATTCGGGAACACATTTCCACCACATGATCTATAGTATGCGGAGGATTTTGGTGTATGAGAGCGTTATACAAGGCTTTCCAACGAAAACTTGTCCCCCCTGTGAGTCAAAAACGGACGTGTTATCAAAAATTTCAAAGAGCACGTAAATTTTCATTTTTAGGAGTTCTAACTCTGATATGAAAATCATACTCGAAACTTCACCACCATGTGGTCAGCAACTAACCCCTCTATTTTTTTTTTCAATGATATGGGGCGTCGAGTGATACATCATTTGAAAGGTCTTTTGTCCCTCTATTACTTTTGTGATTTTTACAGAAATTGGTGCATTCGTTATTGAGATATTGAATGTTGAAAGTTTTATTTAAGAAAAAACAGAAAATTCGTCGTCGCTCATTTTAATGAGGAAATCAACAAAAGTAAGTAGTGACCTCCATCTAATTCCATACAATAACGTCCGGAGTCAGAAATTGGCATTCTCGAACAATTCTCTGTCGCAGGTCATCTAGATTTGTTGAATTTATTTAATCAGTAGTAAACGTTTTGAAATGAACGACGCTGTTGGTTTTTTCTGCACTGGTAGTTTTTGTTGAATCTAGTTGCCGCAAAACAAAAAGTAGATAGTTGGCCACTGTCACATCTTCACGAATAATCATTCAGTCATCCTTGTTCACTGTGTTCCAATATGGTTTATTCTACTGAAGAAACAATAGAAATTGTTGCAACCTATTATCAAAATAATGAATGTGCTAATGCCGCTGCCTTGGATTTATAATACGAATCATCCATACCACAACGTGAGCCATCAATACGTCAAACAGAAGACCTGCGACAGAGAATTAATTGTTCGAGAATGCCGATTTCTGACTCCGGACATCTTCAATAATGTAAGGAACAGTTAATGGATAAGTTTCGAACTTCAGGTTCTGTTCACAACAGAAAACATGAATGGACATAATTGTCGTTACTGGTGCGATGTGAATCCTCATTTGATAATCGAAATACAAACAAACACATACCTGTGTAGATCCTATGATTACACAAATTTTAGAAAATGACGAACGCTTTCCAATGCCTTGGATCGGCAGAAGGGGTCCAGTGGAGTCGCCAGCTAGTTCACCTGATCTCATACCGATGGACTTCTTTCTGTGGAGACACCTGAAGTCGGAAGTGTATTCTACTGAGTCTACAAATCTAGAAGACCTGCGACAGAGAATTGTTCGGGAATGCCGATTGCAGACTCCGTATTACTGTATTATTGTATGGAACTAGGTGGAGGTTATTGCGAACAATTCATCCGTTGATTTTGCTTCCACTGATATTATTTGTTGTTGATTTCCTCATTAAAATGAACGACCACGAATTTTCTGTTTTTTTCTCAAATAAAACCTTTAATTTCTCAATAACAAATGGACCAATTTTGAAAAAATCACAGAGGTAATAGAGGGACAAATGACCTTTCAAATGATGTATCACTCGACCCCCATTACATTGAAAAAAATAGGTNTGCATGATCTACACATTTGTATGAAGTTACTTCTTTTAAAATTGATTACTTCCTTCCTCTCTTTGGAAGAGTCCCACATTTTTGTGTATCAAGATGGAGTAGTAGAAAGAAAAAACTTTCTTTGCCAAAAATTAGTCACTCCTAAAAATATAATCCTTTCAAATTTTACATTATTCACTATTCAACCGACTCAACTATGAACGCCTATGAAAAAGCCACTCGAAAATGATTTATTTCTCCGCTATTTAATGAAATGGACTAAAGCGAGATTGGGAGTACGGCCCCTTATTTTGCACAACAGTTGAAATGGAAAACCATTCACAACTATCATTGTGCTTAGGATATCTCAAGAAATAATAATAATATCAGTAACTATTGCAGTAATTCAGTAAGAATATTTCTGTTATTGTATGCTCTTTGAATTTTGGTTTCTCGTTTGTAGTAAACTGAATCTAGGACGAAAATGAAGTGTACATCTCTAACAGCTGAATCATTGGAGATGTATATATTCCTTTCAAAATAGGTACTGATTTTTTTTTCAATAGTTCCAATGGCATATATTAATCGAAGGCTACAAATATGTGAAAGATTTGTTCCTCTCGGGTTTTGATACACTTCCTTTCAATTTACCATTATAAATTAAACTAAAAAATGATGTTTTAGAAATAAATCGAATAATTTATTTTGATACCTAGAACTTCCGTTTTAAATGCTCAATTACAGATTTTTTTCATTGCTGGCAGTATTCTGTGACATTATAACTACCGAATTGAATCACCATTTTCTTCAGTATTGGTTCGCCGATATACGTATTACACTTTGAATATCATATTTTATCAGCGTACCTATCTGATATCTGATATTCCCAAGATGTTCATGCGGCGTGAATTAAGAATAGCTCCTATATCTCGAGCCATAAATTTTCCCACAAAAACACAAGATGGAGAAAACTGATATCTTTACCGAGTTCCGCCAAGTGTTATATCAGCTACCGACTGAATTACCTGTGGTGAAGTTTTTACTAGTTGACAGGTGGATAATTCGTTATAATGAGACAGAGCCAACAGGGTCATTTCACGCTTTATATCTTGGAAAAATTTCGAAATACTCCGAAAATATATCACAAGATTTTTGAAAAGTTGTCAATGTCCTAGAATTATGATACATCAACGATCTGAGTAATCTAACCTACATGATATATAGCAGCTGCCCTAAGGAGAAAAGCTCCAATTCCTGCTCTCTCATGGTCACGGACCATGCAGAAAAGAGAATCCAAACTCCTGACGACCTTACAGGCTGTATCCAGTACCATTCTGTCATGTAGACACTCCAAACTCCAAAGTCCACGGCCTCCCTGTTGTCGGGGGAAGTACAACCGTGAAACGGACAATTTGGGATGCAAACTCCTATAGAGATGCATCATTTTTCGGGTCTTTACGTCGAGTTGATACAGCTCCTCCCGATTATTATCATCATTATTACTATTATTATTATTATTAAAATCAATTCATTAAGGAAGGTCCAGATAACAAATATTTGTTTTCGAAAGTAACACATCTCCGCTCTTTTCTTCTATTCATTATTTATGAACTTTTTGCAACAATTTTTGAAATACTAAGACACAACATGAAGGTTAAAACTGAATTATTCGACCTCACCAGCCAACAGCTAATCATGTTTCATTTTCCAGGCGCCTCTAAAGCAAAGCCTACTTCCGTTAATTCTATGAAATATAATAGCCAAACAAAAGGATTTGAATGCCTTGTATTTGACATTATTATATTATTTAAAACTCTTCAAATTTACTTGTTCACTCACATATATCAATTAGTTTTGCTGCTTATACCACAAACAGACATCACATTGGTAATTGCCAGAGTAGCTCAGCGGTAACGCGTGTTAGTTCTGACTGACTGGTTGAATGAGTTGATTATCCAAAGCCATAATCTCAAACAAATATATTATACCATTCTTTTCTACGGTCAGTCGTAAAAAAAGTATAGTACAGACCTCAAGGTTAAGGTCAATTACGTCCCCTCGCGAAAAATTGTAAGCACATCGTGCTTACAATTTTTCGCTCGTGGGCGAGTGATGGGTAACCCAAATAATACCATTGAATTTCATAAGAAAAAGAAACTTAAAAAAGCATCTAAAAATATTTCCCATTTGTCGTATTTGATATGACTTGACCCAAGACTGAAACCCAGGTCTTCTGGCAATGAAATTAAAACGCCATTTACTTACCTGATGAACAAATGTTCACAGGAAGTCTGTTTTTTCAAAATATTCAAAAGTGGAGACAAAGAAATAGTGAGTAACTAAAGGCCTGTACCACTAATCACAAACATAGCCAAAGTAATAGAGAAAATTCTAAATAAAGGTTTAGTGGATTTCATTGGGAAATTCAAATTAATATTTCATAATTAATATCTGACATAGGTTGAAGAATCAGTCTAGCTTCATGACTCTCCGGCGTCTAAGGCCATTTATACCTGATGTATATTATGTCATTACAACTCATTAACATCTCATTACTATCATTGCTTTAATTAATTATAGGTGAATTAACTGAATTGAACGATTTAATAGATAAACATGCTCGTTACCTCCAAAGACCTCATGAACGCCTAAAGACTAATTTCCGCATTTCTATTTCTAAATGCAATAAAGTTCATTCGCTACAGTCGAGTAATAACTTGAACATCTCAACCAATTTTTATTGCGGTGCTTGATAATGCAATACGGGAGAGGAAGTCGATGACCACAGACACATGTTCCTCAGGCGAAGGAGCTATCCTTATGAGAAGTAGGGTTCTTATGCAATACAAAAAATATTCAAATATCAAAGTTCAATGAACGACTGTGGAATGATTTGATTTCGAAAAATTTGTTACATTTTTTCTTCCATGAAGTTAATTTTCAATAAGTTCTATTTCTCTTGCTTAAACCGGGGTAACTCAATTGTTTTCAATTTTCATTAATGATTTCTGTCATGCAGATATTTTGAGCAGTCATTGTGACGAATCAAATATGTTTTTGATGGTAATAAATATACGAGAAGATTTCAAGAATTTGAGTAACTCAGCATTCGAACTACAGTAGAAGTCCTTTAATGCGGCACGTTCTGGACCGGCTCGGTACCGGACTACCGAAAATTCCGGTCTATCGGGCGGTGCCCCTTCTTTTTAGTGTAGGCTTTACCGTAAAACAAATGTACTTTGTTTTTTTAATTACATACATACATAAATCGTAAGAACAATTAGGTTAATAATACAACAAAGTTTTTTTTTACATTTCATATAATGTATGTACACATACTTTGAAACATATTTTCCTTAGATTTGAAAAAGTCACGAATGTTTTTTTGTTTTCTTCACTTTTGGCGTTTAGTAAAAAATTTATATCTAATGATATGGAAATCAATAAAATCTGAAGCACTGTAGCTAGTACTAGCCTCAGCAAACGAGATAAACTCATTTAGTGATCCTGCAGCTTCTGCCCAGCTGATTTTTTCCTTTTCTTCCTTCTTCCGTTTCGGCATCTGAGTCACTTTCTTAAATATTTTGAGTAGGCTGAGGGTTTACTACACTGTTGATAATGTCCTCATCGGTTAGTTCTTGTTCAACAGGCTTATTCTCCTCGATTAGAAGCCACTCCTCTACCTCATCTTCAGTCAGGTTTTTCAAGGGATTGTCAGCACTTCTAATGACATCCAAAAGCTTGGTCAGAGCGTTTTTATGGTTTCCTTCCTCATCAGTCTGTAGAGTTAGGTCAGATGCAGGGTTTGCAGCTGGCCAAATTTTTCTCCAGCATTTTTGGAATGTTGTATTTTTTGTCTCGTTCCAAAACAGTACTGTAGTAGCACAGACAGCATCACAGTCTGTATTCAACAGGCTTTGAATAAAATACCTTCCATAAAAGCATTTAAAATTTTGAATAACCCCTTGGTCCATGGGTTGAATCAAAGATGTTACGTTAGGTAGGAGCAGAGTAGCAACAATATTTCCAGAAACTAACGCATTTGCTGGCAAGTAGGCTTTACAATCGTCCAAACGAAGGATGACTTTAGTATCTTCTGGTAGACTAAGACTTTTGAAGGATTTCTCAACCTGGAGCACAAAGTGGTGAGAAAAACAGTATTTAAAGAGAACGGCAGTCATCCACCCATTTGATTGGGCATCGTATTGGACAGGCAAGTGTGTAACATTCTTCAGAGCCCTGGGTTTTTTAGAATAACCTATCACAAAAGGTGTCACCCGGTGGTGACATTAGCACGTAGCAAAACGGTTAATCTGTCTTTGTTTTTTTAAAAACCCTTGGCTGCTTTTTCTCCTCCATTAGCTAGGGTAGATGTTGGAGAACATCGCCATAATAGACCTGTTTCATCAGCATGGTAAATCAGTTCGGGTGTTAAATCATTATCAGCCACGATTTTCTCAAATTCATCTTTGTATTTTTCTGCAGAGTTGTGGTTTGCTGAAAGTGTTTCTCCAGTTATATCAAGTTTTCGAATTCCACGCCAAAACTTACAATTTCTGCGCCAACCATCAGAATAATTACATTCACTTTCAGCAACTCCAAAGTCTTGGCCGAATTTCTTTGCCTTTTCAACAATCATTGGCCCTGTTACCGCCTTTTCTTCAGAACGTACTGCACTAAATCATTCGAACAATACACTATCTAGCTGTTCCAGTTTTGGTTATTTTAATGTTTGTATATAAACCAAATTTTCAGTTGTTACCGATTGAGAAGCAAACTTCATTAGTTCATCTTTTTGTTTTTCAATGTCATAAATGGTTGATGAGCCAATATTGAACTCATTAATTGAAACATTTCTATTCTCACCTTATTCTAGTAGTTTGATGATTTCTAGTTTCTGATTGAGAGTTAGTGTTACGTGTTTTCGTTTCTCTCCTTTTGAACTCGAAGGCTTAGGTTTTGAAAACATGGTCACTGTACAATTAGAACGAAACTCACTTTGTTCATAAACAGTTTCAGAAGTTACGTACGTCACTACAGATATGAGTACTGTATTACAGTAGAGGGTACTGAGACACAATTCACTGTGATGTGAAAGGACACAAAACAACAACGCACAAAAAAATGATGAAGATGTTTCGTGATTGATTAACTGTGCTGCACTACACCTGTATTTGTTGTGACAGTTGAGGCTGTGAGAGATGAAACTAAATAATTTTGCAAATGTGGACACTGGTAATTTAATTTACTACAAACTCAGGCACACATGAAACATTGAATGCCCAGATAAAACTCAGGTACTTGGAATGTAAGTACTTCAAATTGTAATTAGGTATATAAAGCATTGAATATGTAAAATATAGTTAGTAAAGACATGCCTGAAAAAGACAAGTTTATGGCGCAAAACGTGTTGCGTTTTTGTGAAACTGTTTAATGAAAATCTCATAATGAAGTGTTTTTTGAATACGTTACACGGTAGTTAGTTGCAAACCAATCTTCGACATCGACCGCCAAATAAGAAATCGCGTTTATTTAGCGTGCTTTCAGTCTAATTGGAAAATGAATACAAGTACTCGTAGGATCCCATACAAGTGGAAAATTTTGATTTACAGTAAATTTGTTGCCATAAACACAACTATGCCAACTGTTCGATCATACATCCACTGAAATTTAAAAAAAAAGTAAGCAAAGCGGGTAACAGTTCATGAAATACAATACTCATTCTGTACGCTACTTGGAGTGAATGTTCGAGAGGTTCATTCGCAGAAGATGGATGAAAAGCGTCAAATTTCATTCTTTCCACCTCTAAAAATAATACAAGTGGGAGCTAGAGAAATGTTTAATGCCAAAACCACCTTTAGATCTGGGACATTATGTCGATCTACTTGATATGTCTACTATAATGATTGAATGCAAGGTATCAGGCGCAGATTCAGAGGGGCAGTGGAACTTTTGAATGGAACCTAAATTACAGAGATACAAAATGAAAATTAGTATAGTTACATTCAATATAGCAATTATTCAATGGTTAGTTGCTATTGGAGGTGAGCCACCTCTTTGACTAGAGCGGCGAGCTGAATCCTGAAATGTATGAATGAAAATGTGTAACAATTTAAGAATGAATACAGTAATCGATATTGAATTTTTTTCCACAAATAATTACAAGCCATAAAAAAATCTATAACAGAAAAGCAGTATCAACGTGAGGGAGGAGTAAACATTTGAAGAATCTGTGCAGGATTCGGGTGTGGAAATATTGGTATGGAAAATCTATTGATAACAACTTTTATCTGGAGATTCAATGAATTCTTATTTGAGAGGGTGAATTTTTATAGAAAGAATTTATATTTGGTCATTTTAAAAAATGTCAGTTTGTCACAAAACTGTTATTCCATAATTTGCCTTCCAGATTATTCCCTTCGTTCCTAGTACTGGTCAGTACCAAGCTTCATATTTAAATTTTTTATCACTCTCCCTACTTGAATACATTGAAGGGCGGCAGTGAAGAAGAAAATATTTATTCTTAACGACAAATATTTTCATTTCACTTTGCTATCAAACGAACTAGTCCTAACCCACATTCATTCGAACACCTGTGCAATTTTCCCATGATTGCAGTTAATTCAGGATGTTCCCTTTCAAAGGTCACCAAAGGTTTCTATGGCAGCCCTTTATTCTTCACTGGAGCATCCTACACTAGACCCATATTGTGTTCCCCTTTTACTATCATTCCGCAGTAAAATGAAACTAGTTTTGTTAGATTGATTCTATTATTGTCTCCTAATAACACCTGGTTAATGTTGTCTGATGATATGCAAAATTGTATGTGAAAACAATGTAGCTAAAATGAAACAGCAAATACTAATCTAGACAGTTCCAATTAATGAAAATGATTTCAGATACAACATAAGTATAATTCAGTGCAGGGGTATATATTTTCGCCAAAATATATTGAGTTATGAAGTCTCTACAAAAATATTTAAAAATTGATTTTGACTTGCAAACTAATCTTATTGTGTATGTAAATTTAAATTTTTTGTTTAATTGTATTTTGTATTTTTTACCTATGTATTTTTTATTTCAACCACATACAGGGGTCTACTCCTCAGTGGCATTGTGATTTATTCATCACTCCTGTAAATATTGTATCTTTTGCTGAACTTTACAAAGATGAATAAAGTCGAAGTCGAAGAAGTCGAAGATCTGGGACATTATGTCGATCTACTTGATATGTCTACTATAATGATTGAATGCAAGGTATCAGGCGCAGATTCAGAGGGGCAGTGAAACTTTTGAATGGAACCTAAATTACAGAGATACAAAATGAAAATCAGTATAGTTACATTCAATATAGCAATTATTCAACGGTTAGTTGCTATTGGAGGTGAACCACCTCTTTGTCCAGAGCGGCGAGCTGAATCCTGAAATGTATGAATGAAAATGTGTAACAATTTAAGAATGAATACAATAATCGATATTGAATTTTTTTTCACAAATAATTACAAGCCATAAAAAAATCTATAACAGAAAAGCAGTATCAACGTGAGGGAGGAGTAAACATTTAAAGAATCTGTGCAGGATTCGGGTGTGGAAATATTGGTATGGAAAATCTATTGATAACAACATTCATCTGGAGATTCAATGAATTCTTATTTGAGAACAATGCTGAAAATATTTTAGATCGATAGAACAGGTGAGGAAATGTGAGAGGTGAAATTTTCATAAAAATCATGCTTTGCGTTTTCCAGAAACGTCTAACCTACCGTCGACCGTGAGTCACGCTGTTACAGATCCACTTTGTACTTTTTTCCAATATATATTCAGAATAGAAAATAGCCTGCCTGTTAGCCTGTCTCAGATTTGATTAAACATAATCAAAATTCTATAGAAATATCATAATGAAAATTCCATAGTACTTACATTGGAAAAGTTCTCAATAATTGGAAAAAAATTGTATCGTTCACTTCTCCATCTTTATACAGAAAAAAATGGGACTTTGTTAGATTTCTTTCTTCCTTTGGAAGTTTTTTCCTCATTTTTTTGTATAAAGATGGAGAAGTAAAAGTCAAAAAGCCTTATCCACAAAAAATTATGCATAAGTCAAACTCATGTATCTAATTTATGTTCCTCATCAAAAGTGGTATTATAGTTATGCACAAGCATATCACAATGCATATCTCACAAGTTTCTCAACATAAATTGTATTTTGCAATGTTAGTAAGAGATTATTCAATTTGCCTTCGTAGAAATTTGAATAATAATAACAAAAATATAAATATTACTACAACCACAATTTTTTTTACAGTATTAAGTTCCGTTTTCCTCCTCATTTTGGACGATATTAGTCTCACCAGGAGCTGAAAACTTCACGACAAATATCGTCTTGCTCTGGTGGTCGAGAAGAACTACATCAGGCTTATTAGCTTGAATAAGCCTGAGGGTGGGGAACGAATAGTTCCAATGAATTCGGCACTTCTCGTTTCCCACAACGGATTCAATATCCCCCGGAGCCTAGGGCAACACCGATGTCTCGTCAATACCGTAAGAGTGCCATAGGTGATAATAAAGCACTCTCAGGGCCGCATTATGTCCATGAATATAGGCCGAGACCGCATATGCTGGAAATGCTGATGCCTCGCGGCAGGCCCTGTACCTTGTATTAGAAACCTTCTATATCCATCACGCGACTGCGGTAGACTGAGCTGTTGAAGATACCATCCAACGTATTATTATTATTTTTTACTGTAGTATGCGCTGGCCAGGTCCTATCTGCCGAAGCTCCGATACATTTGGAAGGGCGCGACAATATTATCAAACAACGACCACTCCTCACACCATGGGGTGAGTGATCATTGGGCCTGAAAATCATGTGTCCTGACGAGCGCAGTGAGCCGAGAATGACAGCCTTCTGCATCTGTCCGGCTAAGATTTCTGCCTTAGTGCGGCAAGCCAGTATGATTTTGAGATTCGAGAGTAGAGAGGGCATCATTGCACCAAGAACTTCAATGACAGAGTGGTCTGGATAGAGTCTGCGGAGTTTGATGAGAAATTCTCGATATTTTATCCGTTTTTCCTCCTATTTTCGGACGATATTCGTCTCGCCAGGAGCTGAAAACTCCATGACAAATATCGTCTTGCTCTGGTGGTGGAGAAGGACTACATCAGGCTCATTAGCTTGTATCAGCCTAAAGGTGGGGAACGAATAGTTCCAATAAATTCGGCACTTCTCGTTCCCCATAAAGGATTCAATATCCCCCGGAGCATAGGGCAACATTATCATTATTATTATTATTACTATTACTTAGGAATGGATAAAACTACCTTGTCATTATTATCAATTTTGTAACAATAACAATGAATAGGGATATTGTTTATAGTAAGTAAGTATATTATTCGGCCTATACATGGATTGGTCGATGAAAATCTAAAAGAAGAGTCGATGAGTGAGTCAATCCCAATATTAAACTGTTTGGTATTCATTGCGGAAGAAAACATTACCAACTTATTACTGGTTGATGAGTGAAATTAAATTATTTGAACCCTTTCCGTAAACTTCTGTTTTGATGTCAATTTGTACAAAATGTATGAATTTCTATTTCACAATTCTCAAATTCAGATAAATCTGTCAGAAAATTTATTCAGGAATGCAATTGGAACTGAAAGACAACTATGTAACAGCGGCACCGAACAAAGGACAGCACACATGTGAAGAATGGACACATAATAACTAATATCGTGTTAACAGACTGTTGAAATTTCGCCAGTACATCCGTCACATATCACACATCTGTGATGGGCCAATTTGAAA
>NW_019291647.1:4552-76347 GCF_000500325.1 Leptinotarsa decemlineata
TTACAACCATGGGGTAAACCAAATAAATTACTGGCTAAGTGTCTTTTTGGTAGTACAAAACGTCAGGTTAATTTCAATATTGTAACTTTTTCAGTGCTTGTGAAAAAAATTGTTATACAAATTTTATGTACCCACTTTAAGGGGCTGTATCTTAACAAGGGATGCTCCAATGAAGTTTCTTTATATGAAAGATCCAATTTTTTTTTTCGATGAGGAATCACCTCCCCAAAGTTTTTACACTTATTCAGTTACACCCTGTATATCTATCTATCAAAAGTGAATGTTCCAAGGCTTCCAACTTCACTATATAAAATACTTACTAACGAAGTTGAAAAATATAACACTGGCCTAGAAAAATGGACTGCATAGTATTTTTAACATTTTCTGTAACACAAGAGAGACTTCAACGTTGAAATACTACTACCAATTATCATTTTCGAGATAAATGAAGTGAACATATTGAGAAATACGTCAAATAATGCAATATCCAATCCCACAATTTTCATTTCAAAATTGATAAACATCTTTTATTGTTTTCCACTACATTTGGAGAAAAAAGTTTCTACGGCCTCATTTTGACAAGAAATTGTCATAATGTTGAATGTTGTCGTAATGTTGAACAATGAATTTTATATTTCATCAAATTCTCTGAAAATGTGCAGGATTCTGTGTAAAAATTTTTTAATTGAGTTTATTCCTAACTGAACTGAAACATTTTTAATTGTATAGTTGATAATAAATGTTTGCTCTCAAGAATCTTAAAAAGAACTGATTGACATTTTGTTAAATGATTTTGTTATCACCCGGTATATTTTCCAATTTTTTGTGGAAAGAATTGATGTATAACAATACCAGAACAAAAAGTCCACTCTCAACTCTTACTTCAACATGTCCAAACATCTTCAACGAATATCTTCATTCATAATAAGTAATAAATATAAATTGATATCAATCTATATTATACTCATATCTCTCATAATTTGATAGAACGATACAATCGCAGAAGAGGACTGCAACCCTCGTAATCCGCACAGAACCAACAATTATCCATGTTAATTATTGACGATGATGCCTCGGAAACGCGAAATGAGAGTTGACGGCCAACATTTGGTTACTTCTTGCGAAAGCACATGCTTGGCATTAATTGTTGACATAACCACATTAACGCCACCGGGACATAAAGCCCTTAATATACCACGATGTAAGAGAAAGGGGACCTGATGCCTGCTTCCGAAGTGCCCATCAGATTTTTAATAAACTTTTCTCTCTTCAACAATGAACGAGAAGACAGATTTTCAAGCTTATTTACAATCTGGTTTGTTTTCTCTGTAACCAATAAACCTCTAACCATTTTGAATACATATAATTTTAATTATTTCCTTAAATTTTTCTAAATGAATTTTTTCAAAATGTATTTTTTTTCAAATTCATTAGTTTTTACGTGTTTCCACAATAAAAGTTATTTGCATTGAGTGCCAAGAAAAAGTTTTGGTTGTATCCTGAACAAGCTTCGAAAGACTCAAATAACTGAGAGAATTCCAAAAACAACTACGAATTTTGAATTTTGAGAAAATATTCTTCTCAGCCTGAGTTACATACCTACATAGCATTAATTGTAATTCAAACCAGTTGGAGAACGATTCAGTTAAATTATCCCTTTACTTTGATTTATTGTTGTCTACACCTGATAACCTTTCCAATTTATAAATAATGAAGCAACTATCTTCAACATACAGCGGGGAGTAAATTTCAAGGTCCATCTTTTCCTATTTCAAGTATATGGATATTTTCTAAAGAGACAAAGCGGATTTATGGAATATGATGGAATTATTGACGCTTTAAATATTTCAGACTTGAAAATGGAACTATCAAATTCACTCAACTGGTAAAATGGTAAATATTCTACGTATACAATGGAACAACTGAAAACCTTCCTTTGGCACAAAACCAAAATTAAATTTATTATGAGCTCAGCGAGTAGTCTCAATGGTATGTGAAACTCCACAAGCTCTCTAGACATAAGTCCTGTTGGTTGAATGTCACTAGGAACTTACTGTAACTAGAAAACAAAATATCTTGCTCAGAAATAATCGTACCAGGACAGAGTCTGTTTCTTTTCAGACAGTGAAGCTCTTGCGAAGAGAGGCTACAAAGCTGCATGGTCAAACGACTTTCCAACTCACAGCTCTGGAAATTTTCTGTTGGGGCGGAAATCATACTTGAAATATGGAGAGATTATATACTAAGAAGCCACTGAGAGCCTTTCTTTAGCACTCGAGCAAGTGAGCGGTTTCTATGGCCAGCGCAGCCAAACAAGCTTTCTAGACATAAGTCCTGTTGAATGAAGCCCACCTACAACTAAGCGCACCAGAAAGTTATTTTTCTGACTGATTCGGCCGTTACTTGATGAAGATCCATAGTAATTTCAGAAACTACACTTTTTGAAACCAGAAAGTTATGATAACGAAAAAAGAAAACATCTTGCCAAGAACTAATCGTACCATCTCAAGTGTGTGTCTTTTCTTCATGAACAAAAAAGTAGAGCTCTTGCGAAGAAAGACTTCATATCCGCATTGTCCAGCAGAATTTTACCTTGTTATTTGATTGGTTTCAGCGTGTACATTTATTCTTTTGTACGAGTCGAAAGTTGATTGTCAAATTGATCTTTATATTTTGGAACTTATTTTCATGAACTAACAGCAGTTTATTGGTAAAATGAAAGCTGAAATTTCTTCTCAAGATATATTGATTTAATCATGAAGCGGATTAAGCTTTCGAAAAGCAGTGTGCTACTCATTTCATTCAATATTCTAATGATCTACGCAGAAAAAAAAAACTCCATAACAAAGAAATTTTAATTCTATTACTTGTCTTCACTTCTTCTTTCATACGAATGACTAAACCTATTCCTCATTGTATATTGAAGACAGGTAGACGAGATATAAGTTGAAATTGAAAAAAAAATACAAAAAGATGAAAATGCCTCCTTTTGCGAGACTTTTCTTAAGCAACTATAGCAATATGCAACTATGGCAACTGTATACAACTCTACGTCATTGGTGTCAATGTCATTGGTGTAACTATCAGGTTTGTGATGTATGCATAGCAATATAATAATTATTTTCCATTTGACAATTGCGGATTAAGTAATCCATTTGTAATTCTGAACTTGATGAACCCTCGGACGTAACAATATTTTCAAGAAAGGATTTCCAACGTGTCCATCATAATATTGCTGTTTCAGTGAAATCCATTAGAATCTGTCCCTTCACAAAAGGACAAATATTCTCAAAGAACAGAGTGAACATTTTTTGTAACAATAATGCAAGTACTGGGTTAATAGGTTATTGAGATTTCTTTGAATATTCTGTAGAGTGGAAATTGGCATAAAGAATAGTCTCCAATAAGGAAACGTCCATTCTTCGAACACTGGATGGAAACGTTAAGAAATTATGAGAACTGTCAATCCCACGGTCGATTTCCTAGAAGAGTGCACCTCGACCTCATTTGTTGAAATCACGCCATAGCAAAGAACGATGTTTAATTAGAATTCCTTAATAGTATCTGTCATCCGGGCTGAGTTGCGATCGCAGATCACTTTGAGATGTCGCTCAGGTGACCGGTCGTGCGTCAACTCGGATGGCGGGACTCGTCATCTCTCTATTAATGCTTTGTTTATTGTTCTCGAATGATAAGAAGATCGGCTCTGGGATCTATATTTTCGATAGCATCGGTTACTTTCATCGAGTACGGAATATAATAAAAGCAACTCACTAGTTCGTTGACGTCTTGTACTAATTGTGATACTCTGAATAGCGGGAGATCGAGAGAGGTTTATGTACAGAGTGGGCCAAATTGCACACTAGTCAACAAAAACTTTTGTTTTCAAACTAGAGTTATAGCATGTTGTTGTAACATTTTTTCTAACAAAAATTTCTAAAGTACGTAGAATTCATGAGTGTAAAGAAACTTATTTTTTCCAACGAGATATCAATAGTTATTGATAGAAAACTTTTTATAATGAGAGAACCTCTATATTCTACTTGATCAAAGTGAGTGTTTCAAAGTCTGTGCATTAAAAAACCTAAAAGCTCTCTATTTCAAAGATGACTCTCTAGCAAAACATCAAGTGTGCTACCTTTTTGGGAAGGTAATTTTAGTCTCTATTGAAATATGCAGAAGTATACAAGGTGTCTAATTGTAAAAAATTGTTATTCATCAATAACTATTGATATCTCATTCGGAATATAATTTTATACAGGATTGAAGTCAACATAAGAAAGTACCTAATTTGAAAATGTTTTCATAGAAACGAAAAATTTTTGACAGAGAAAAAGTTACAGCAACTTTTCGAAAATGCACATTTTCCAAAAATATGCTGTAACTCAGAACCGATGATAGATATCGATATGCGGTTTTCACCATCAAGTTTGTCATTAAGTTTGACCCTATATATAGCCATCAGTTTTCATGTATCTAGTTTGAAAACAGGAGTTTCCCTTCAAAAGAAGTATCTACTGAGAATAAAGTTTGTACAACCTCACAAGCAACACATTTTTTTCTTACATTTGTACAAAATGTTTCGAAGATGGTAAATGAGAATGAGTTGAATACGAATTTCAGTAGGTATGTTATAAGTCCATTTGAATCGATCAGCAACCTCAACTCAAGTTAACTGTCACACCGGTCCAGAAACAGAGAAAACCACTGAATATTACCGGAGTTTTTTCCAAACACCAAATCTTAATTTTTAACACCTCGACAAGTGTTTCGATCACGAAGTGATCATTTTCGAGAGGAAGATAAAACTGGAAACTTCGCGAAACTGAAGCTATTCATGCTATACAGCTATATCATACAGGTAAACCATACAGTTATACCACCCATACAGGAATACCACCCTGAATTAATTTTACAATTAGCCTTATCTATTATTTTACAATATGTCCTTATATAATGTTCAAATGCTTCAGCTATATATAAAACAATTTTCAGCTATATAAAAATTAATTTCACAATATTGCCTATCTAAATATATTTACAATGTGTCCTTATGTAGTAATCAGTAAACCTAACAATATTATTTTAACAAGCTATATAGTATGCTATTTGGTATTGGTCCGTCATCGTTATTCTTAATATTATTAGTTTACTCATTTTTACACTCTCACAGGTATCTAGTTGCCTCTTGTTGTTAACTTGTCTAACTAATCTTATTGACATGAAGTCTATGGAATGGTTTTGTTGCAAAATATGATGGGCGACTGCTGATTTTTCAGATCTTCCATATTTTAACTGTACTATGTGTTCCTTATATATCACTTTGATAGATCTTTTTGTCTGTCCATAATATTTTGCATCGCAGTCCTTACATTCAATTTCGTAAATTCCAGACTTTTCCGAATTCTTGTATGACTTGTTTTAAAAAACCACCTTCATACCTAGTTCCTTGAGAATATTTCCAAAGTTCTTCGTATATTGGTGGTATGGAACTGAGATGTATTTATCTTGGTTTTTTCCTTTCTGAAAGTCGGGATTTCGTTCATTCTTGACCTAAACTACTTCTTCCTCATTATGTTATCTACAATACCACTCGAAAAACCGTTAGCGGCTGCTATTTTCTGTATTGTACGTTTTTCTTTTGTGAACCTATCACGTGTTAGAGGGAAAGTCAAAAGACGATGCACCAAAAAATTCAACCCAGTACGTTTGTGCTGTCCACAGTGATGTGAACTGGTGCATCGTCTTTCGACGATTTGGTGTTGGGAAAAAACTCCTGTAATATTCATTACTACAAGCGATCACAACACCTCAAAAGCCTCTAATGTTCAGTTCCTCATGTCGGAGACACTATAACATTACATGTCGTACATGGGGTTGGTGTATAGTTTGCTAACGTGACATGACAACCACCTTTGAAGATGCAGTCCTGGTGTCTTCTGAAACTGATACGGTGATGCAATACGACTGTGACATACGTTGTCACAAAAGGAACGTCAATTTTACTTCAGGCTTGCCGTGTGCTTACTTGTTTCTAGTTTATGGCTGTGTTTGGGTTTGACATGGTTTCGTTCCTGTGTCTCTATTATATTTACCGAAGTGAATTCTCCTAATTCGTCAGAGTGAGAAGTTTGTTTTAACAGTAAAGTGACATGATATTGTTCTCTGAAGGGAAACTATTTTTGATATAATTTATGATGGAGTTGGTGTATAATTGCTTCCTTGTAAGTGGACATGAAATTCTTCTTAAGTTTCACAATCAAAATTGTGTATATGTTCACAAAATTATTAACAGTTTTATACAAAAAACTCATCTGGTTTTTTTGGTAGATTACAAAACTATTTTGGATGCGATTCTTTTGTCTGAATTTCAACGAACTTATGATGCACTGTTTGGAACCTTTGGTGTAGTAATGAATATTACTGGAGTTTTTCCCAACACCAAATCGAACATTTTTCATTTTGTAACGAGGGCCCGTTACTTGGTAACGAAGGATTTTAGGAAAAAAAGTTATATGAAGTACTGGTGATATTTTGACCCCATCTATACATTCCCGAGAGGAAAAGAGGAAGTCCAGGGACACCCTGTATATTAACAGATCTATAATGCGATGAAATAATTGCATATCACTCATTTTCAATATTAACAATATTGGACTGGACCGAACTGGACAGTTTTTTTGTATACAACTCATTCAAATTGCATTAGGGTTAGTGGAAAATTTCAATGTACAACCGGTTTTCAATGAATTTTCGATGCAATAATCATAATATGAATCACACATCAAAAGAAGTAATTATCCTCAATTCTCGAATCTCAAATGATTTGAATTTTAAGAGTACTAGTTTATTTCATGACGTCAGTTGCTTGATGGAAAAACCCATGTGGAAATGAAACCCATAAATGTCAAGAAGAATACTTTTCCAAATAACATTTCGACAATATTCTGAATTTATCAACAGTATTTGATGTACTTATGATGCACTGTTTGGAACCTTTGGTGTAGTAATGAATATTACTGAAGTTTTTTCCCAACACCAAATCGTTATTTTTAACACTTCGACATGTGTTTCGATCACCAAGTGATCATCTTCAAAGAGGAAGATTAAAACTCCAGAAATATTCATTATTTGATGTGTACCAAAACAGTTAGTTAGGCTGATAGTCACCTGAAACAATCCAAATTTGTATTACATTCAGAGGTAATGCCGTTATGTCCATTCGACATAAAAGGAATGAACTGTGGAAGTTAAAAAATATCTAATGAAAGATAGTTCATCCTTATATGGTTGAAGAAATTCTTCAAACCATATTGATGGCAAACTTCCAACCAATATTCAATGACTTGATCTATATTTGGGAGGGGAAATGCCTTCAAAATTGTTTGTTGTGAATATGCAGATATAACACTTATTCAATGCTACCGACCAGTCTGACCTTCGCACGGGACCAATTTCACAATTTCATTGTGAAACATAGTTCAAGTCCACGTCTTCCAAAGTCGAACAAATTTAGGTATTTTCAGATGACAGTATTGCTTCTCTTTGAAGACTCTTTCATACTTTCCTGATGAATTAAATATACTGCCGATGGTAACAAAGTAGTTAAACTCTATATTTTCTGAAAGTTCATAGTGTTGACCATTCTGAGATGGCCCTATGTACGGGGTTTCGATTCGAAAAAAACGGATATAAAATGATTCCGAGTTTTGTATACCCCTGTATAGAAAATGCGCCGTTTGGTAAACTAACGGAGACAAAATGAAAAGATAATATTCTGAAAATATTTCGTTGCAAATTGTGGTCATTTCATTTGATCGAGTGGGAGATATTTGGTGTTTAATAAACCAATTTTTTGACATAAATTTCACTATAACTTCTGAATCACCCGATATAAATCCAAACAGCACTATATTTTTGAGAAGTGCCCTTTCCAAAAATAATAATCGAGTGAAAATATCTGGAGTATTCTATTTGAAAAAACACAAGTTCAGTCTGTCACACATTTTTTTAACACCCTGTAAATTAGTTTTCGAAACGTTTTTTTGTATCTCTAATAGGGAAGCTATCATCCACACTTATCGTTGGTACCCCCTATATATGTCTTTTTTTATTGTTAACTTCAATTAGACCAGAGCCTATATTTGGTTGAATTTGTACATCTGTAAGTGATATTCCATTCATACTCGAACATATATATATTTATCTACTGAAAATGACTTTGTCAATAAGAATTACAATCGTTCGGCAAAGAAGTATATTCTGATTTTGATTTCCTTTACAACTAGATGTCTTACAGTGGAAACTGCAGTGAAAGACAAAGGACTAATTTCGTCGGTGGTCGATGTCAAAGATTGGCTTTACAACTGACCGCCTTGAGGAGCCTCATTTATCTGTGATATTTGAGTATTTAGTTCTCTGTTGATCCCATAGATGGCGTCTTCGTAAAGGAAATTACAATTTTAATCTCGAAATTTCGACTTCAAACTCAAAATTACGAAATTGAAGTCGTAATTTCAGAATTAAAATCGTAATTTCGAGTTTTTAGTCCAAATTTTGAGACTTACCTCGAAATTTCGAAAATGGAATCGTGATTGCGAGTTTTAAGTCGAAATTTCGAGATTAACAGTACCTACTTAATACATAATTATTTTTGGTGCCGAGTTGAGTTTTGGAGTTGGCTATTGTCCGTTTGCACCTAACTTCTTTTTTTTAAGGACAAAACACAAGAACTAGGAAAATCCTTAAAGCGCTCTCAAAGCTGTGCCTGTGCGAAAGTAGCGATTCACATCAAATTTCATTCGCTGAAGATTGAATCCATTTGAAAAAACGTTCTCAGAAAGTTCGAGGTATACTGAGTTGAACCTCAAAACGATGAGCAGCTACAGTCTGTCGGTATTTCTGATATGTACCGCTGGCGATGGAATAAAATGTGCAAAGTCACTTGAACACTTTCTGTGAAAGTATGTCTAGAAGTGAGACAAGTCTCCAACATTTCTTCGATGTTCCAGGCTATCAAGGTTGCACGTGATGCTCGTGTCTCCAATCAGGCAGATGGCTCTTTTCTGGGTGTTTGGGGGCAGAGCTCCATACATGAGAACAATACTCCAAAAAAGGTCTGATCTGAGCTTTATAAAGCATCAAAAGTTGCTGAAATGTGTACAGTTTTCTGGGTCGGAACAGTCTTCCAAGCTTTTGAGAAGCAGCCTCCGCAATTCCAGCGACATGATTGTTCCAAGACATATTGGTGTCCATTTTAACCCCCAACAAACTTATCGAAGCAGAAAGCGGAATTGTCTGACCTGACATTATTATATCCATTTCGGAAACATTCATCTTCTTGGAAAAAACCGATACCTGGGTTTTTGTAGCATTGAATGAACCTGGTTACTTTCACCCCAATTCGAAATTGCTTCTGAATACTCATTAAGATATGCAACCTCCAGCTGCCGGTGAAGATGTGCATTTGTAGCCGATGACTTGAAATCCAAATGGAATGACGAGACAAGCGTGCTTCGTCAGCAAAGCAATATATTGGATCGTTGATATACAATAAAAAGAGGGTTGGAAAGAATATGGATCCCTGGGGAATATCAGCGTTGATGGTAAAAGTATTCGTGAGATATCCGTCGACGGCCAATTGTAGGAAACGTTCTTTCAGGAAGCTGAAGAGCCATAAATAAAAATGATCCGAAAAGCTATAGCATCAAAGTTTGACCAGTAACCCCTCATGCCACTCACGGTCAAAGGTCGTAGAAATATCAAACGCAACAGCTATTGATTCTCCATGATTCTCGATTACGTTATTTCAAATATGGGTGACATACGATAGAAGGTCACTTGTTGATCTTTGTTTCCGAAAGTCATAGTGACGATAGCTTAAGATGTTGAAGCCTTCCAAATATTTAAGGATATGGTGGTTCATGACATTCTCCATGATTTTTGATATCACTGATAGCAAAGCGACTGGTCTGTAGTTATTCGGAAGATTTTTCTTGCCCTTTTTGGGAATAGACTGAACTCGAGCAATCTTCCAACAAGAAGGAAAAACCCCTTTTTATAAGACAGGTGGAAAAGTGTGCAAAATACTGGTGTGAGTTCATTGGCGCACTTTTCATATTGAGCTATTTCAAAATTTGCCTGACCAGAGGCTGTCGGAAAGTAATTTCAGGCATTGTGGATTCTAGTGTCGGAATAGTGGGTGGTGCCTTTCCCAGAAAATCGACTGTGGAATGGGACGCAAATTGTTCAGCTAGTAGATTTGCTTTTTCTATGGCTGTTGTTGCAATTGAACCATCCGTTTGTGCTAGTGATGGAGTTTTGGATTTTGTGAGGTTCTGATAAACAGCTTTAGCTACCGCCCAAAGGAAACTAGACTCGGAATGCAAAATGCAAAAGGAATGCAAAAAAGAAAATAATAAAAAATAAAGTGTACCGCATTCAATGTTTGTGAATAAAAATGCGGTTTAAAGACAAAATGAACCAGAACAATCCATTACTTTTTCTGCGGGTAACGGCGAAGGGTGAAACCAAAAAAGAGAGAATACTGATACGAATGTTGAACGTTGTGCACCTCCCATCAACTCGGTCGACATAAATCTCGAGAATGTCAAAAGTGGAGTCCGCCCAATCGCGGCAAACATAAATTACTCGTAATGCTATTTATAAATCTCAGTCCAGCGCGACTCCTACTATTTATACCGGCCATCCTCCATCCCATACCGGCAGTATTGGTCGTATTTATGCCGATGCACCAAGAAAGATCATATCTCCCCGGCTCGATTTGCAATATCTTATTCTTCTCGACAGCTGATGGATGCCCCGAGCTATGTTCGACTGTACGAGGAGCGTAGAACGCTCGTGCTTTATATCTAGATATTACTTCTTATTCTTTGTTCCAGCATAAAGAGTTTTCATCAACCTGATAAGAGATATTCCGTGGTAAATCTCTGTTCGTGATATGATTTGCCAAATAGCTCCCAAGCGATACAGCATTCTTTATTATGCGATTTCACAATGATAGAAAGTCATTTATTGTAAATGAAATCAATTTTTTTATCGACCGTCTGGTCATTTCCACCAACCACAATCTGGAAAAAAATTGAAAATTGTAATAGAAATCTTCATTCAGGTGTAGAAGGAGAAAATATTTTAATTCGCCCCGATAAGTTCTTGCGTGAATTCAAAGTATTTTTCATGGAGGAAAACAATCTCTTTATCATTAACAGGTCGTACTTGATCATTTCACCTATCAAAAAAGAACTGAGAAATCATACAGATACTTATGTTAACATACATCAGAATTAAAAAAAATACAGTGTGTAAATGCCAAATGGAATGAATTCAATATTTCGGTTACTGTACATATATAAGAAAAATCCCGATACACGTCGGATGTAAATTATGATTTGACATTCTCCAACGTCAAAATGCCACCCCTACTTTCAACCTCGAATGGTAGGTTGACAGGTACAACCCCCAATTTTTTAAATAGGAAGTATAGGTTTGTGTTATATCGTTAGAAAGGTCTCTTCATTCCCTATCAAAAATGTTATGCATTTCCGTTAATATAACCATTTGTCAGACTTGAAGTTAACGAACTTTTAACTCAGATTGAAATACTGACAACTAATGTTGTAACATGCAAAACAAGTTGACAAGGCGTTTTAAACTAACGTTGCCACGGAAATTATTTACAGTTTTTTAAATAGCAATATGCAGCTATGGCCACTGTATACAACTCTACGTCATTGGTGTCAATGTCATTGGTGTAACTATCAGGTTTGTGATGTATGCATAGCAAGGTTATGAAACGAGTGTTGAAAAGGGCTAGTTGTGAAAGTCCCTGCAGAGGTAAACTATACAAAATGAGTATTCATAGAATTCAGCAGCTTGGTGAGTGTATCCATATTCTCAAATAAAATAAGTCAATAGCCGTTTCTGGCGATCAGCGGTATTCTTCCGCCTACCTAATTTCGGAAAAGTTAAAGTCACCACCAATGAATCATCATTGAAAAGCATACCGATGAATAATCGGAGACGTCAAGAATGTACTCCAAATAACCGGATGTTTCTTTTACTGCTGTATAAATCACGTAGCACTTGTGGAAAGCAAAGGAGCGGAATTAACTCGTAAAACAAATATAATAATTATTTTCCATTTGACAATTGCGGATTAAATAATCCAGGTTGTAATTCTGAACTTGATGAACCCTCAGACGTAACAATATTTTCAAGAAAGGATTTCCAACGTGTCCATCATAATATTGCTGTTTCAGTGAAATCCATTAGAATCTGTCCCTTCACAAAAGGACAAATCATCTCAAAGAACAGAGTGAACATTTTTTGTAACAATAATGCAAGTACTGGGTTAATAGGTTATTGAGATTTTTTTGAATATTCCGTAGAGTGGAAATTGGCATAAAGAATAGTCTCCAATAAGGAAACGTCCATTCTTCGAACACTGGATGGAAACGTTAAGAAATTATGAGAACTGTCAATCCCACGGTCGATTTCCTAGAAGAGTGCACCTCGACCTCATTTGTTGAAATCACGCCATAGCAAAGAACGATGTTTAATTAGAATTCCTTAATAGTATCTGTCATCCGGGCTGAGTTGCGATCGCAGATCACTTTGAGATGTCGCTCAGGTGACCGGTCGTGCGTCAACTCGGATGGCGGGACTCGTCATCTCTCTATTAATGCTTTGTTTATTGTTCTCGAATGATAAGAAGATCGGCTCTGGGATCTATATTTTCGATAGCATCGGTTACTTTCATCGAGTACGGAATATAATAAAAGCAACTCACTAGTTCGTTGACGTCTTGTACTAATTGTGATACTCTGAATAGCGGGAGATCGAGAGAGGTTTATGTACAGAGTGGGCCAAATTGCACACTAGTCAACAAAAACTTTTGTTTTCAAACTAGAGTTATAGCAGGTTGTTGTAACATTTTTTTCTAACAAAAATTTCTAAAGCACCTCTTACGTAGAACTCATGAGTGTAAAAAAACTTATTTTTTCCAACGAGATATCAATGGTTATTGATAGAAAACTTTTTATAATGAGAGAACCTCTATNCTGGAGGTTTTTAATATATGTTTCATGAATATAATTTTTTTTTTAAAAAAAACTTCAATTCAGGAATTTAAGGAAGTCATGAAACAACAGATGTGCACCAGGAGGTTGTTTAATATCGATTTTTCGTATGTATTTTCACTCAATTGCATGTTTTGTCGTAATTAAAAGCAACTTCCATAGCATATTGAAAAACAATGAGTAGCAGAAATCACCATTTCCATCGAAATCATGAATAAAAGTAGGTGTTCTTGGAACACTTCATGACAGATTCGAAATTTCTCAAAAATGTTTCCCAAAAATGTTTCGGAAGATTATTCTTTTGAGGAAAATTCTTAAATTTTTGTAAAGAAATATCCATTGTAGTTGAAGACCAAAAACAGACAGCACCACACAAAATTAACAAAAAGCATAATAACCAAAATTGCTAAACTCCACTACAATTCATTTGTAGGTCACCCTGATAGAAAAACGAAAATATATGTTTATGATTTCACATTGATAAAAATAATTAACGAATATTCGATAGGTACTTCAACTGATTCAAGCCAAACCTGTAATACATTAACAGATATAGAAAAATTGTGATTACAGTATTTCGTCATGATTATACCATAAGAGTACATCTAATGATTACTATATCATTAGAAACTGAGATAGAGAAAAGTCAAAATCAGCTGAACTAAGTTTTAAGAAGAGGCGATAACCAACAAAAAACGGCCGGCAAAAACAAAGACTCTAGGAAATCACAAAAACCTAAGTGAACGATAGCATTAAGACGAATACACAAATACGGAGTGAGGTACCAAGAGAAAAAAAGATAGAGATTTCTAGAAAATCCCAGAAACTCGGGCTCAATGACCCTGAAAGTGCAGCTAGCTAAGTAATTAACGAGGTCTCAAAACCTCAAACAATGGAAGAAAACCGTACCCCTGAGGCTATGGAAATTGAAACGCACACAGAAGATGCCGAGATGCCTACAACAGCACAGGCAACTGGGTCAAAAGTGACTAAGCCACCACCTATTACCATCAAGCAGAAGGAAAAGTGGACTAAGTTTAACGAAATTGCCACACGCGAGAAGGCGAACTTCACGAAGGCGGTCAACACGAATGACGGCATGAAAATCCAACCAGCAGGCCCGGATGACTATAGAAAAATTGTCAAGATATTGGACAAAGAGAAGATTTCGCATCACACGTACACGATGCAAGAAGCAAAGCCCTAAACGTAAGAGTTGAAAGCGAACTTCAAAGACCTCGAACAACAGTGGGGAAATGCTTCGGCTGCATTCGCAAAGACCCTGTAAAATAGTTCATGCGTGCCTAAGATGTGCCGGCCGTCACCTGACGACCAAATGTGAAAAGTCGAAACAATTCCCGGTGAAATATTTCAACTGCAAAGGAGACCATCCAGCAAACTACCAAGGAAGTCAAGAACATCCAAAAAACAAAAAAGTCAACATCAAGCCTAGAGGCCTGCCAGCCCAATCAAGAAGACCAACAGGAACGAATATGACAAGAAGCGGCAAACTAACGATTCAAAGGCCTCGTCACGGGGAGGCCACATGAAGAACGCCATTCACTAGAAAACTACACCGTCAAGAGGGGTACCTCAGGCGCCAAGAGAAATTTCGGCCGCGCTTTATCCCAGTATATAGATTTTATTTTACAGATTGCGATGAAAGTGTCAGTGATCAAATCCAACTCGTTTGAATATAAGACAACCCGGAGTTTGTGAGTCATTGTGCTAAGAGTGACACTACTTTTGTTATTTTCAAAACAATGAATCATAAACAATTCTGTATTTCAATTGTACACTGTTACCTGATGGGAATAAGTACCGTTCAAGCAAAGCAATGGCTTGAGAAGTGTTATAAGGACTCCGCTCCATCAGAAACAACAATTAAATGTTAGTTTGCTGGCTTCAAACGTGTTCGTTGAGACACCGATGATGCAATGAACGTCCAGAAGAGGCAGTGAAACCACAAAACATTAAAGAAAAACCACAAAACATTAAAGAAAAAACACAAAATCGTTATGAATGATTAAAAAGTGGAGTTGCATGAGTTAGCTGGCATTGTAAAGATATCAAAAAAACGTGTTGGCTTTATATTGCATGACCATTTGACTATGAGAAAGCTCTGTTCAAAATGGGTGCCGCGCGAGCTCACTCTTGGCTAGAAACAAGAAAGTCCTGATGAATCTGAGCAGTGTTTGGCCATGTTTAAAAACAACAAACCGAAATTTTTGCGTCGATGTGTGATAATGGATGAAACATGAATCCATCACTTCACTCCTGAATCAAAACGATCGTCATCTGAGTGGAGAGCAACTGGTGAACCTCGTCGAAAGCACCCGAAAGTATACATCGGATGGAAAGGTTATGACCTCGGTATTTTGGGATGTGGCTGATGAAATATCCATCGACTATCTTGAGAAGGGAAATACCATCAACAATGAATATTATACAGCGGAAAAACGACCCCCTTTAAAAAAAAGAAAGTTCTGCTTCATCAAGACAATGCACAGTGTCACAAATTAATGAGAACTATAGCAAAATTGCATGAAACGGGCTTCGAATTGCTCCCGTATATAGCATATTCGCCAGATTTGGCTCCTGGTAAGGAATTTTGCTCGAATGAAGGGGTTATTGCTGAAACTGAAGCCTGGAATGATTATGCAACTCTTGATAGAGGTTACATTGATAAATATAGTCAATTTTGAAAAAATAAACGCGTTTTCATTCTCAGACCCGGGACTTTCAATCATTAATTAAAGGAATAAGTACAAATACTCGTGAAGCATTTCTATCGATAGAAAGTTCTCCTGCCAGTAGAGATGAATGTTTGTTGGCAAAAAAAACTTTCCATTGAATGGAGAACAGCATAATTTTGGTGACCATCTCCAATAATTCACTCACAAAAGCGAGTTTTCAATACACAAGGAATACCTTCGAAAATATTTCATATCCTATACAACTCCAAGAGAAGAAAGCCCCTAATCACTCGGAGATTCCTCTTCGAATACTTGGCAAAATTGGGGTTTTTGGTTAATATTTGATGTTGTATGAGCTTAAAAATGTCCCCAAAGATGTTCCTTTCTTGTGAAGTGAAAAAATCAATCAGGGTTACTCCCTTACCCAAAGAAATAAGTGGTGATCCTATGATTCACTTCATTTCATGAAAATAAATAGCACTACTCGCAATTCACAATACTCATCTTCATTTCAACAGTAACTTCAATATACCGGGCGAGCAAGGTTGGCACCTAAAACTATCTCATCACTCCTGGTTTGACACCAGGAGGAGGAGGAGGTTTTGATGGTTTCAAAGTTGGGATTGATAAGATCAAAATAATTTTTTGTAGCATATCCAGTTTTACAGAAAATTACCCCAACTTCGAAATTTTTAAAAGAACACCCACTATGTTCATACATTCTTCGAATCCAGCAGATCATTTTACATGAAAATATTTTATTTTGATGGGAAATACTATATAATATATAGTACATGAGCTGTCAGTTTCTGTGAGCTTTTTCACTTCATAAAAAGCAATCTACAGCTACCTGCGATCTACAGCTGAAAAAATCTGAAAGATTGGTTGATGAGAATTTTATACATTCATCGAAAAATGAGACAAACTCATACTGGTAAGTATGAATAAATAAATCACCACAATGCGGACTGCGTCAAAGAGTATGTTGGTCAGATTTATCAAGCTATGAGTACTTGTTCCAAGGAGAATTGATGTCTTGAATTGATAGACCGTTGCAAATTTTTTCGAGAGCCTGGAAAGTGCATAACGTAGCATACTTACTATGAAAAATAAAAAAAGTTCAATTCCAGCCAATTTCATGTAATGTACGAATACCACGTAAGAAGAAATGAATACAAATCGTGTTCGATATAAATAAACTAAGTTTGTGATTAACAATTAGTTTACGTCAACTGTTGTTGACTTCATTTCGGGTGATAAAACACGATTCGAAAAACTGTAACCATTCTAATACATGAATAAGAAGAGGTTATATTGGAACTAAATATGTTTGCGATAGAAAAATCATAGTTCACAACATATGCTATTTGCCATATGCCATATGCCAACATCTCCACCAACATATGCAATTTTTTGGACAAATGCATTCAAAAGTACCAAATATAAGTTCCAAATGAAAGAGAATCGATGAAGAATGGTTGAATCAACCATATATACTTCAGATATGAATCATATAAAAATCTTCTTGTGGTTTAAAGGTTCCGTTGGAAAGTATAAATTTTAATAGTCAATTCAAAATTCCTATAAACTCACTCATTGTTGAAAGTGCATTCCATTTGTCAAGAAATTATCTTTGAAGCGTAAATAGAAAACTTTATTTAGAAACTGTACGAGAGAAAGGAATATCCATTACCAATATTCAAGGAAGGTGAAGGGGCAGAGACAAATATGGAAAGTTCAATAAAACAATCAATATAGAAATTGTTCATCAGCAATAGGCTATTAGTATATGACACTTTCGATCCTCCCACTTCTGGGACAAAATTCTCTTCCTGCTCATGAACATTGAAATATAATTAGAAGTGAAATTACGGGGTTCATCTGGAAAGTTGATATGAATTTTCTATATAGTTGTATTATCATATGTAGAGATTAGGTGGAAGTGAATTCTAATGCAAAGTGTACACCTTGCAAGAGGAGGTTCTCAAATCTTCAGGAATATTTTTTATAGAAGATCTGAATATTGGTATATTCGATATATAAAATAGTTTTTACTGAGCCTTACAGTTTTTTGTTAAAACCAATAAAAAGTCCAATGGAGTCAAATCTGTGTGGCCAGTCAGTAAAACCTCCCCTTCCGAGTTATTATCAAGGAACTGTCCCATTAGAGTTACACAAGACAAGATGGGGATCCTCCTCCTGATTATTCAGCAAATTCAAATATCGTTCACCAATTAGGTTTGCTTTCAGAAAGGATGGCTACCTAAAATTCGTGCCCAAACATTTAGTTTTCGGGATGTTGGGTGTGAATTTGACGTGCCATATTAGGATGACGATCATTTCGGTACCGGATGTATTGACGATTCACTTGTCAATTCAGATAAAAGGTGTACAACAAAGTTAACTTATTTCAAGACAATACCACAAAACTTTACTTTTCTGTTGAAATCATGATTTTGTGGGAGTTGATTTTGTGACGTTGAAGAATTCTCAATTCGTTTACACGACTCACTCCTGATACTAGGAACAAGTTAATCAAAAACAATTTCGGGTCGCTCTTGAAGTGTAGGTGTACACATTTATTCATGAAATAGAAGATTATTATGTTATTATTATTATCAGTAACGGAACAACAACTAGGGTTCAAACAGAGCAAAAATATAAATAACATCAACGAATTCAGATGTAACTAATATGAAATTTAAGGCCATTTAGTCTTTTTGTTATTTTCATTTGTATTATCTGCTAGTGCCTAGGATTAACATTTTTTCGTGTGATAGGTTGGATTTCTCAGTTTGGAGTTGAGTAAACACTTAAAATTTTTTTTTCTGAAATTGCTTTTCGTTACAGAGTCAAAAATGCCACAGGGCAAATATAGAATTGAAAGGACTTTAAAATAAGGTGTCAGTCACTTTACTATTATTTTCATTTGAAATTTTTGGTTCGAGAGCTGTTCCACAATTATTTTACATCTCAATCAACCAATATCAAATGACTCATTCCTGGTGGCCTGTTTCAACTGGAATGCACTGCATAGAAAACCAATTGGTAAATTTTCAGCACATATTTATTACAGCAAGTAACAGCAAGTGAAATGGTAACATTTCACATACACCGACATCCTACAGATGATTTGACGTTGAACTTCATTATGGGTTTCAAAAATGGCCATTGATCTGTCTAAGAATATTCTTCCGAGTACAAGTCTCTGCATATAATGATTCAGATCACAGTGATCTGTGAGAAGGCCTGTTAGACTTCGTAGTTCATTGCTACTATAGTCCAACAACTGTTTGGTTTCAAGCTTTGATGGGTGGATGAACGCCTCGGAGTGAGCCAATCTTGGAAGAGTCCATACATCTAATGACATCCAGGTGTTCGTTTGGCTAAGCCTAAAGCGATGCCAATGATAGGTTCTGGTCTGATGAAGCTGCTTGCAGCACACTCCTTTGCAAGGGAGTCAGCAGCATAATTGCCTTCAAGGCCAGTATGACCTGGAATCCAGACCAGAGACAATTTTTACTATTGAGTATAGTCGTTTTTGGCAATTTGCTACCAATTTAGAAGTTGCTCGGTAAGAGCCAAGAACTTTCAACACCGCTTGACTGATCAAAAGGATCAAACTGGTTCAGTTTGATCCTTTTGATATTTCGACTTCAGTGAAGGTGGTTATCTAACGACAACTTGCACCATATGTCTGTAGACATATGGTGCATAGAATTGAATATGACGGCCTCTTACTATGAGGCAGCGGAATATGACGACAGTTTCAGTTCCGCAAGACCGCAAGTACGGCTCTGCCGAACTCTACAAACCTGATTCGGTCCCCAGTGGGGCAGGCACAAAGTATGTTCTCTGTTTCATCATTTTCCAAACAGAGGAGACACTCCGACACTCCGAGTATCTGCATATGATGATCAAATGACAGTGACTTGTGAGAAGGCCTGATAGACATCGTAGTTCATCCTCACTGTAGTCCAACAACTGTTTGGTATCAAGCTTCAAAGGGTGTATAAACGCCTTGGAGTGAGCCAATCCTGGAAGATTCTGCCAGAAGTCCATAAATCTTTTTGCCATTCAGGTGTTCAATATTCGTTTGGCAAAGCCTAGAGCGATGCCAATAACAGATTCTAGTCCGATGAAACTGCTTGCAGCATAAAAAACCATTGTGTAACCAACCTAGGATCATGCAATTCATTTCAGTGGCAGTGTAGTTCAAATATACGAGTTTTAACATCAGCAGACGGAGTATTGATGAACATCCTTTCGTTAAAAGACGGCAATTCAGATCGGAGAGTACGATGAACAACGATCCCACTTCTGACACCATTCAATATATTCCTTCCAGTAATAAATTGAACAATGTATTTTTTCAAATTTATTGACTGTTTATTTGTATAACAAAACTGCCTTTTCATCGCTGATATGGTGTAACGTATAGGTAATTCAATGACCTACGGAACATTCCCAAATTTACGTACATATATAATATTACTATGAGTTTTTCGTGTTAGAAATGCGCCAGATCGAGCGACCACTGGGTTGATGCTGTTACTCTACTTCTGTGACACATATAACATAATGGTGATTGCGGAAATTAAATGCATTTGCCATGGCCTTATGGCAGAACGTCGCTGTGAGGTGCCATCTGCCAATCAAATGCTACATTCGAGCAGAATTATGTGTCATTCGAATACACCGAAATGCTAACATTAACTGCCGCTTCTGTTGCATTATGCAAATGATCCTTCATTAAGCGGAATGCTCATAATTGGCGGTTACTTTAATTTTATAGTTATAGTGTTTTGCACTCATTTTGCATACTTGCCTTATTAATTTCTTCTGAGAAGGCGAGTATTGGAAAAACTCATACTTGCATGGTCGTAAATTCACAGATGACGTACAGATATCTAACTGGGTTGTATATCACTGTCAGACTGGTGAGAATCGTACGACCTTCGAATTTATACAGGGTGCATTGCAAAAATGAAGTCATAAGTAATGGCGAGGAATAAATCCACCAATAATCTAGTCTAGGGTTTATTATATCAAAGTTACTAATTAATTCATTCACTATCAAAGAGGACTGAATCTATATTACATGTTACTCTTATAAACACTTGTTCAACTATCATTGCAAAAAAAGAGACATTTTTACATCAGTTAGGAATGTGCATATTACCAAATTTTTCTAATTCAATTGAATTTGAGAACATTATATGAAGTTCTTTGTGAAGTGGGATTAAAAACTCACAAAAAAAATGAAGTCAGCAGAATACGCAAGTCTGAAAATTAAACGAAATAAACATAAAAATCGTGGACACTGAACAGTGAACAATGAATGAAAAAGTATAACTCAAATGTGATGGAGATGGCTTACATTTGAAATCCATTATTACTTATTCAAATAACACACGACTTAAATGTCGAGTGAAAATCTCACAACTGAGTGTTATTTGAATACGTTACAATAATAATCGTAATAATAATATTCATTTTCCAGAAACAACTACAGTAACCAATGTCAGTATTACAAATGAATAAAGAGTTTTACTCTGTATCGTGGTTGAGAGAAAAGAAAGGAAAAGGATTAAAAAAAAAAGAATGAAAGTTATCACTTAATATACATTAATGATATATACTAACAGTCTTAATCAACAATGAATAACAGTCGTTTACTCATGTGATCATAACTAACAATGTTTATGTACCGACAATTATGGAAGTGGTTTAAAAAATCTCAGATTTGAACATAAACCGGCTTCTATCATTCAGCAGTGCTCCACAATTGTGATAGGTTAGGTGATTATTCGATGAATCCGTTAGTCAGTTACTTAGGCTCAATAATGAGGATGTAGTTACAGATAAGAAAAATAGTGAATAAGAAAGACTGTGAAGGAATAAAGGAGAGAAAGGATGAAGATCTACGAACTAGAGTTGATTCAGATAATTCAAGGTAGCTTCTTAGAAAAACACATGATTTTAAATGAATGGTAAATTATTTTCATTTGTTACACTTTTAGGATATTTGATGAATATTTGAACTCATTTAGTAAGTGTCTCAGTTCTAACTATCTGAAAATAGTCCTAAATATTCAATACTTTTGGTATTGGAAAGTATTATGCAAGAGTGTAAGCTTATTATATTCTGGTATATGACTTTCATACTATGCGAATGGAATATAATAAGTTTCATCATAGTTGATTGTTAGTAATTTGGTATCAAACCAATCCATAATTTTAGGAAAATCTCTCTCAATCATAGCTTTCAGGCCTTCTCACGATAAATCTGTATAAATAACTGCGGTATCGTCTGCAAAAGTTAATATTTCCCCTTCGGTTTCTAGTCCAAATAAATCTTTCAGGTAGATTATTAATAATATTGGCCCTGGAACCGCCCCTTGGGGTACTCCATATTTTATATCAGAAGGGTCGCTGTAAATATCTCCTATTTTCACACATTATTTCCAATCTGATAGGTAGCTCTTCATTATGCCGCATGCAATCCCTCGGAAACCAATAAAACTAGAGGAAAACAAAAAATCTCTCCTTAAAACCTGTGGTACAATATACAGCATAAATTTAATTTATCTATCACTGCAGTGTATGTGGTATCCTGTCAAATACAACTAATGTGATGGCAGTTCGATTGAATTAAAAATATTTTCAGGTTATAGTATTATTTAGTCATCTGCATGGAAATCAAACCGTGTGTGAAGACTGTACCGAGGAGAGATACATATGTACTAAAAAAAGAATATTTCAAAATAATATCTCGAAATAATGAATAATAGCTTCTTAACTGGTAGAACTGTCTGTGAAATACGGAGATACAATGTCTACGCCCCTTCAGGTTCCATCAGCGGTTCCGCAGGGATCCCATATGGACCCACTGCTGTTCAACTTGTTTGTATCGGACATTGAGTTTGTTTTCAAATATTTAGAATTCCGTATGTTTGCTGATGATCTCAAACTTTATTGAGCAATCACTTGCCGTGAAGATGCTGAATTAGTTCTAAAATATTGTTGAAGCCTTTTCTATGTGGTGTAGAATAATTTGATAGAGGTGAAAATCGATAATTGTCAAATCATTACGTTCGCTGAAATTAGAACTCCAATATTCTTTGAATATACATTGAATAATATAGCTCTTAAAAGAGAAACATTTATTCGCGATCTGGGAGTAAAATTTGATATCGAAATTAATTTCAATCTTCAACTATGAGAAATTGTGGCAAAAAGTCTCAAAATGCTGGGTTATGTGTTGAGAACTTCTACTGATTTTTAAAAAAAATTTTATATTGTGCTTTCGTAAGATCCATTCTTGGGGGACCCATACTATAAAGTAAATATCGATTTGATCAAGAATGTTCAAAAGAAATTCTTAGAGAATTGTGCTTTTCACTTTGGTATTCAACGAAATGAATATAAGTACGATTCCTCGTAGTTTGAAGCTGCGAATTCAGTATCATAATAACTTAGATCTGCTTATTATTTTGTATATTTGTACAAATCTTGACAGTATATATACCTACCCATCAATTCAGTTAGTTGATTCAATCCAATACAATGAGCAATTAAATAAATTTATGGACAAATCAATTTATTATGAATAAAATATTTATGTTACAACACAATGAAAATATAGATATAAAATCTGGAAATATGAAAGAACATGAAAAAGTATAACGGTATGAAAGTAAAACAAATCAAATATGAAACAGTGGGAAATCAGTGATGAACTAAATTAGTAGATCTGGTGAAAATATTTTGTATAGTTGTACAAATCTTGACAGTATACAGTATCATCATTAAAGTGCGCACCATATGGGAAACTTTTTTTCGAAAAGTTTCAATGAAGTTTAACTTCGGCACTTGTTTGTGCTTTAAATTTAACTTAAAATGATGCGGCCAACTGCGACCCACTGACGTTCAGTGTTTGTNACTCACCTGCAGTAGGTGCCAATAGAAGAAAGCATTTGCTTATTAAATTTCGACCGAAGTGAACGCGATTATCACGTAAGGAAGCGCTGACGGGGAAAATTGGTTGGTTATTCGGGAAGTGACGGCCGCCACAGAGGCGGTGGCCGTTCTTGTTCCGGTGCTTCCGGAATATACTTGTTCAAGTCTGGAGTGCAGATTGGATGCTGCCATCCGATATCTTCGCAGAAATGGGATGACGATACTTGTGTGCTCGTTCACCTAAATCAAGTGCAGATTACTCGCAGTTGGAGAGATGATTTTGACTTGACACTCTTCAAAACAGATGAGGAGTTTGTTGAATTAAAATATTTTTTTTAGGATCATTACTTACTGAGCTAGCTTTCGAGAAAATTACTACAAACTTTCTTTCTGTAAAAATTCAATCGAAAATTCATATAATCGAAACAAGTATATACACTTGGTGATCGAAACACGTGACGAGGTGTTAAAAATAACGATTTGGTGTTGAGAAAAACTCCAGTAATATGTAGTTAGAGTTTATAGAATACTACATGGGCTGAAAAGTCTTGGGCCTGACATATAGATGGTGCGTATTACATTCCCTGTTTTTTAAGTGAAGCTGTTGAAATATCATAATACTCCACTCAGGGGTTTGTGAGTCTGAGCACTGAGTGCGAGTGACGGCTGAGAGTTTAGAGTCGTTAGCAAACCGGCATGATAGTACTTGTTCGTCTGAATAGAGTTTATGTTTGAAAGTGAATTTAATTGCAATGAATAACTGATATAAATTGTTCCTCCTTGAAATCAAAAGTGTCCTTTCGACTTACAGCTTCTCTGTTAAAATGAACGCTGTACCCCCATTTTTAGATAAAAACAGCTGAGATGGACGCTATTACTGATACCCTGGTACTCAATGCTAGTAAAGAGAAGAGAGATATGGTGCTGAGCTGCTAGATATATATGACGTCTCACCCTATGAACTCGTGTCTACGTATATGTTAATGCGGAAAAAAAGACAAGAACTCGAGCATCAAAAAGCCTGCGGATATGACAATATACTCTGATGCAAAGGACGAGATGTATGATGTCACAGGCAACTCTTCTGAAGAAAGCGTAGAAGAAGAGGCGATAACCAACAAAAAACGGCCGGCAAAAACAAAGACTCTAGGAAATCACAAAAACCTAAGTGAACGATAGCAATAAGACGAAAACACAAGTACGGAGTGAGGTACCGAAAGAGAAAAAGATAGAGATTTATAGAAAATCCCAGAAACTTGGGCTCAATGACCCTGAAAGTGCAGCTACCCAAGTAATCAACGAGGTGTCAAAACCTCAAACGATGGAAGAAAACCGTACCCCTGAGGCTATGGAAACTGAAACGCACACTGAAGATGCCGAGATGTCTACAACAGCACAGGCAACCGGGTCAAAAGTGACTAAGCCACCACCTATTATCATCAAGCAAAAGGATAAGTGGAAATTGTCACACGCGAGAAGGCGAACTTCACGAAGGCGGTCAACACGAATGACGGCATGAAAATCCAGCCAGCAGGCTCGGATGACTATAGAAAAATTGTCAAGATATTGGACAAAGAGAAGATTCCGCATCACACGTACACGATGCAGGAAGCAAAGCCCTAAACATAAGAGTTAAAAACAAACTTCAAAGACCTCGAACAACAGTGGGGAAATGCTACGCAAATAACCTATAAAACAGTTCATGCGTGCCTAAGATGTGCCGGCCGTCACCTGACGACCAAATGTAAAAAGCCGAAACAATTCCCGGTGAAATATTTCAACTGCAAAGGAGACCATCCAGCCCAATCAAGAAGACCGACAGGAACGGATATGACGAGAAGCGGCGTCTCGTACGCCGTACAAAGCAGCGATCCTAGCTCGGTTGACGGTCTACTCACCGCTTTCGATCAGTTACAGACCCTGTTAACGAACTTCCCCGTCTTGCAAACTATGCTGACGGTCAATACTTCCGCCGCCAAGACAAACTAACGCTTCAAAGGCCTCGTCACGGGGTGGGATTATGAGTAATCTCGAGGCCACATGAAGAACGCCATTCACCAGGAAACTACCCCGTCAAGAGGGGTACCTCAGGCGGCAAGAGAAATTTCGGCCGGGCTTCATCCAAGTATATAGATTTTATTTTACAGATCACGATGAAAGTGTCGGGGATCAAATCCAAGTCGTTTGAATATAAGACAACCCGGAGTTTGTGAGTCATTGTGCTAAGAGAGACACTACTTTTGTTATTTTCAAAACAATGAATCACAAACAATTTTGTGTTTCAATTGTATACTGTTACCTGATGGGAATAAGTATCATTCAAGCGAAGCAATGGCTTGAGAAGTGTTATAAGGACTCCGCTCCATCAGAAACAACAATTAAACGTTAGTTTGCTGGCTTCAAACGTGTTCGTAGAGACACCGATGATGCAATGAACGTTCAAAAGAGGCAGTGAAACCACAAAACAATAAAGAAAAAACACAACATCTTCAAATGTGGTAGATACATCGATGATGCAGAACGCAGTGGACGTCCAAATGAGGCAGTAACACCAGAAAACATAAAGAAAAAACACAAAATCGTTATGAATGATCAAAAAGTGAAGTTGCATGAGTTAGCTGACATTGTAAAGATACCAAAAAAACGTGTAGGCTTTATATTGCATGACCATTTGACTATGAGAAAGCTCTGTTCAAAATGGGTGCCGCGCGAGCTCACTCTTGACTAGAAACAAGAACGTCCTGATGAATCTGAGCAGTGTTTGGCCATGTTTAAAAACAACAAACCGGAATTTTTGCGTCGATATGTGATAATGGATAAAACATGAATTCATCACTTCACTCCTGAATCAAAACGATCGTCATCTGAGTTGAGAGCAACTGGTGAACCTCGTCGAAAGCACCCGAAAGTATACATCGGATGGAAAGGTTATGACCTTGGTATTTTGGGATGTGGCTGATGAAATATTCATCGACTATCTTGAGAAGGGAAATACCATCAACAGTAGATATTATACAGCGGAAAAACGACCCCCTTTAAAAAAAAGAAAGTTCTGCTTTATCAAGACAATGCACAGTGTCACAAATTAATGAGAACTATAGCAATATTGCATGAAACGGGCTTCAAATTGCTCCCGTATATAGCGTATTCGCCAGATTTGGCTCCTGGTAAGGAATTTTGCTCGAATGAAGGGGTTATTGCTGAAACTGAAGCCTGGAATGATTATGCAACTCTTGATAGAGGTTACATTGATAAATATAGTCAATTTTGAAAAAATAAACGCGTTTTCATTCTCAGACCCGGGACTTTCAATCATTAATTAAAGGAATAAGTACAAATACTCGTGAAGCATTTCTATCGATAGAAAGTTCTCCTGCCAGTAGAGATGAATGTTTGTTGGCAAAAAAAACTTTCCATTGAATGGAGAACAGCATAATTTTGGTGACCATCTCCAATAATTCACTCACAAAAGCGAGTTTTCAATACACAAGGAATACCTTCGAAAATATTTCATATCCTATACAACTCCAAGAGAAGAAAGCCCCTAATCACTCGGAGATTCCTCTTCGAATACTTGGCAAAATTGGGGTTTTTGGTTAATATTTGATGTTGTATGAGCTTAAAAATGTCCCCAAAGATGTTCCTTTCTTGTGAAGTGAAAAAATCAATCAGGGTTACTCCCTTACCCAAAGAAATAAGTGGTGATCCTATGATTCACTTCATTTCATGAAAATAAATAGCACTACTCGCAATTCACAATACTCATCTTCATTTCAACAGTAACTTCAATATACCGGGCGAGCAAGGTTGGCACCTAAAACTATCTCATCACTCCTGGTTTGACACCAGGAGGAGGAGGAGGTTTTGATGGTTTCAAAGTTGGGATTGATAAGATCAAAATAATTTTTTGTAGCATATCCAGTTTTACAGAAAATTACCCCAACTTCGAAATTTTTAAAAGAACACCCACTATGTTCATACATTCTTCGAATCCAGCAGATCATTTTACATGAAAATATTTTATTTTGATGGGAAATACTATATAATATATAGTACATGAGCTGTCAGTTTCTGTGAGCTTTTTCACTTCATAAAAAGCAATCTACAGCTACCTGCGATCTACAGCTGAAAAAATCTGAAAGATTGGTTGATGAGAATTTTATACATTCATCGAAAAATGAGACAAACTCATACTGGTAAGTATGAATAAATAAATCACCACAATGCGGACTGCGTCAAAGAGTATGTTGGTCAGATTTATCAAGCTATGAGTACTTGTTCCAAGGAGAATTGATGTCTTGAATTGATAGACCGTTGCAAATTTTTTCGAGAGCCTGGAAAGTGCATAACGTAGCATACTTACTATGAAAAATAAAAAAAGTTCAATTCCAGCCAATTTCATGTAATGTACGAATACCACGTAAGAAGAAATGAATACAAATCGTGTTCGATATAAATAAACTAAGTTTGTGATTAACAATTAGTTTACGTCAACTGTTGTTGACTTCATTTCGGGTGATAAAACACGATTCGAAAAACTGTAACCATTCTAATACATGAATAAGAAGAGGTTATATTGGAACTAAATATGTTTGCGATAGAAAAATCATAGTTCACAACATATGCTATTTGCCATATGCCATATGCCAACATCTCCACCAACATATGCAATTTTTTGGACAAATGCATTCAAAAGTACCAAATATAAGTTCCAAATGAAAGAGAATCGATGAAGAATGGTTGAATCAACCATATATACTTCAGATATGAATCATATAAAAATCTTCTTGTGGTTTAAAGGTTCCGTTGGAAAGTATAAATTTTAATAGTCAATTCAAAATTCCTATAAACTCACTCATTGTTGAAAGTGCATTCCATTTGTCAAGAAATTATCTTTGAAGCGTAAATAGAAAACTTTATTTAGAAACTGTACGAGAGAAAGGAATATCCATTACCAATATTCAAGGAAGGTGAAGGGGCAGAGACAAATATGGAAAGTTCAATAAAACAATCAATATAGAAATTGTTCATCAGCAATAGGCTATTAGTATATGACACTTTCGATCCTCCCACTTCTGGGACAAAATTCTCTTCCTGCTCATGAACATTGAAATATAATTAGAAGTGAAATTACGGGGTTCATCTGGAAAGTTGATATGAATTTTCTATATAGTTGTATTATCATATGTAGAGATTAGGTGGAAGTGAATTCTAATGCAAAGTGTACACCTTGCAAGAGGAGGTTCTCAAATCTTCAGGAATATTTTTTATAGAAGATCTGAATATTGGTATATTCGATATATAAAATAGTTTTTACTGAGCCTTACAGTTTTTTGTTAAAACCAATAAAAAGTCCAATGGAGTCAAATCTGTGTGGCCAGTCAGTAAAACCTCCCCTTCCGAGTTATTATCAAGGAACTGTCCCATTAGAGTTACACAAGACAAGATGGGGATCCTCCTCCTGATTATTCAGCAAATTCAAATATCGTTCACCAATTAGGTTTGCTTTCAGAAAGGATGGCTACCTAAAATTCGTGCCCAAACATTTAGTTTTCGGGATGTTGGGTGTGAATTTGACGTGCCATATTAGGATGACGATCATTTCGGTACCGGATGTATTGACGATTCACTTGTCAATTCAGATAAAAGGTGTACAACAAAGTTAACTTATTTCAAGACAATACCACAAAACTTTACTTTTCTGTTGAAATCATGATTTTGTGGGAGTTGATTTTGTGACGTTGAAGAATTCTCAATTCGTTAGAAAGTATTTTTCTTTCGTGTAATTCAACGTTTATATGGAAATAACTGTTTCAAAAGGATTTTTTTCTCCAGTTTGTGTTTGAAAGTTACTTTTTTGCATGATCTACACATCTCTGTATAGAGTTGATTTTTTTAAATTGGTTGCTTCCTTCTTTTCTTTGGAAGATTCCCACATTTTTTGTATCGAAATGGCGAAGTAGAAAGCTAATACCTTCCCTCCCTATATGTTTATTAATTTATGTATCATTCTCAGTTCTCTAATTCGCAATAGTCCCTGCCAAATATATTAACTCATTTTGTTTCAGTTGGATATTAGAGAATTTCTTATTGAAATAAATAATGTTTATAATTCATTTACTTTTGCTCTTTGCCGTTGAACGTATTTGATTTTCAAAAATATCAACCATATGTTTAATTTCCAGGGTAATGAATCCCAAATGACGAAAAGAAGAAATTCGAGGAGTCTGGATTCTGGAGTTAATGAAACTAATTGTAAAGGCTGAGATGAAAATATACTTCGACGGTAGACCAGACAATAGCAGAAACTTCAGAGACGATTGCCTGTAATTTCAAAGAGGGTTCAGAATATGATAATTTAAAATTCAGGGAAATTAATATAATTGATAGTTTGACATTCATTTGATGCAAGGTACTGATGCCATTTATTTCTTTGTAGATCGTTTTACTTTCTCAGGTCATTCTTCTTCGATATTTTACTAAGAATATATGTTCTTTATCTTATTGTAGATTATCCTTCAAATATATTCAGTATGCACGATCATGTCCTGTTTTCATTCACCTACTCATTTATGATGTGAGAATATTGAGTTTTATCTTTAAGAAATACAAAATTTTTCAGAAGTAGTTATTATTATTGTATGTACTTCGATTATTTTGAATTATTTGCACATTGGCGACTTCGCCAAAAGTTCACATAACAGTAAAACACGTAGACATTTGCAGTAGGTATTGCAGTCGTTAAAAAAACATTTTTTTCTGCTCAAGATTTTGATACTTCATAAGCTCTTCTTCAGGAATTTATAGGTAGAAAGATGAAAAATGATAAATGGGCATTCAAACAAGTGAAATGGTACTTAGGAAAAGTGAGGTTTTTTTAAAAAAAATCCGCAATAAAAATGCCAAAAATATATAAATATGGTTAAACATTTAAAATGACTTTTGTGATATGGAATATTTGATGAAAATTGTCAGCTTATTTGATCACCATTTTGCTGGACACATGGAGAACATGTCCCTGCCAATTGTTATATCAGAAATGTTAAAATATGAAAATGTGATAAATTAGTAATCACAGATCATAGGGCATTGCTCTCAAAAAATGTCGGTTCTATGTTCTGTGATTAATGATGTATTATACCATCATATTCTGACAAGTTATCCTAAACAATGGACGAACAGTGACATTTCTTGCAATGTCGAAGTTTTGAATTCGTTTATTCTCACCAAGAAAATCGATTAGAAGTAAATTAGGTTGAACATAATTGAATTTTTTGCTCACCAGTACCAGTTTACTATAGTATATAATTCAACTTGCGAGAAATGTGGTATATTAGGAATAATTTAAAATTTACCAAAGGTATCCCAATTGAGAGGAATATTGATATTGTCATAACAAAAAACAATCGAAAAAAGCATTCAAAAATATTTTTTTCTGCCTAATCCTCTGACAAAACTCCTCGTTGATGCTTACAATTCATTGTGATATAAAGCTAATGTTGTTGCAAAACTCTCGAGTGCCGAACTTCTGAATAATTCAAATAGTTTCGCCACATCACAAATTTCTGGTGAGTTACGTTCGTTCAAATTTCGAATGATTGATTTTAAATACTTGAAACACAACTGTAATATTATGAATTTGTTCATCTGTGATTCGCCTCTGAGGTAGTGAGTACTGAGGTACACCAACAGATATATTCGCTGATCTGCTAAGTTCTTTCCCTATCTTAACCTTCTGTGTTCTCTGTGACAAATAATTCTGCATCAATTTCAAACTTTGCCCTCGTATTCCGTACCAAAAAGTTTTCCCAACAAGACACCATGTGACACGGTGTCAAAAGCTTTTGCTAAATCAAGAAAAACAGCCAAACATTTCGATTATTCATCCATTATTTTTATTGTACTTGTTAAGAAATTCAAGTAATCTTTTCTTGACCGATTGTTCAAAAATGTTCGCAAAATTATCTTTAACAGAGATTGGTCTATAATTTTTTATTTCGTGTCTGTTCCCAGCCTTGTAAACGGGTATAACTCATGACTCTTTCCATTGGTTGGGGTAGATTCCCATTTATGTAGCATACATTTATCAGATGGACAAGCGGTTTCAAAATATGTATATGTATATTTTTGATGAGTTTGGAGGTGATTCCATCTGGCCCTGGTGCACAATTATTTTTGAGTCTACCTATAGACAAGATTATCTCATTTTCATCAATGGGTTGCAGGAACATTGTGGAAGCAATTGATGGTTCTTTTAAAGAATCTTTTAAGTCACATCTGTCAATTTAGTTAGCCATGTTGAGTCCTATTTTTGTGAAATAGTCAGCTTTTGATTTATTTTCAGTTATTTTCTCCAGCAATAGTAATGTTTTATATGTGGTTTTTATTTGATTTGGTATTGGATATTTCATTTATGATTTTCCATGTTTGCTCACAGTCTCCATTGCCTTCATCTAGTTTATTTTTGTAATATTGGTTTTTCATCGTTCTGATTAATTTGTTGACCATATTTCTATAATTTTTATATTGCTGCTCAAGGTCGTGAGAATAATTTTTTAGCAGATTCTTTTTGAGATAGGTCTTGGATATTTCATTTATGATTTTCCATGTTTGCTTACAGTCTCCATTGCCTTCATCTAGTTTATTTTTGTAATATTGGTTTTTTGTCGTTCTGATTAATTTGTTGACCATATTTCTATAATTTTTATATTGCTGCTCAAGGTCGTGAGAATAATTTTTTAGCAGATTCCTTTTAAAGATTTGTTTCCATTAGCTGGACAATTTTAATATTTGCTGTCATCGAATTTTTTATGAAAACTATCAGACCGTCATTTTGATTCATCTTCGAGTTACTGTAATGTATTGAATAATTAGGTAAATTGAATTCACTCACCGTCTCTAGCTTTCAAGTTTCAGATAAGATAATAATGTCTATATTGTCAACACCCTCTTGCAACTATACAACTAATTCATCAAAATGTTTCCTCAAGCTTCGTATATTGAAATGAATTACCCCTATATGGGATATATTAATCGCCATCTTCGAGTTGATTAAGTTAATGACCTCTTCGCTGGTACGTTCATTTGACTTTTCTTTGATGTTGAAAATTCTCAGATTCATTATCCTTTCAGTTTGCTCCACTCGATCAAATCGGCATTAAAAAGATGCCTTATCAGATTAAATTTTTTCTACCATAACGTTAATTTTATTGAGTTTATCATCATAGTCTTTTTGCATGTTTACTAATTTACTTTGTACGATTTGGACTTTTTCTTCCATTTCTGATAACTCACTTTCGATCGTTTTTATTATGGCTTGTGATATGTTTTTTACCATGGTTTGTATGAATGTTTCACTGGCAAGGCACTTATTGATCGCTTGGTTGACAGAAGATTCAATTTCGTCCTTTGTTTCTTTGGTGATGACCATTTTTTTTTTCTTGTGTTTTTTTTATTAATCGTCGATTGTCCCAGCACTTCAGGATTATCTCAACAAGTTTGCACTTATTTTACGATGTATTCACTTTGTATTAAAGCGTTTATTGAGGAGCTCGATTATCACACGTCTACTCACTGTCACACATACATATTAATATTTGTTATATCTATGTTATAATCATAATTTCAAACTCGAAATTTTGAGTTTAAAATAGTAATTTCAAGTTAGAGGTCGAACTTTCGAAATTGAAGTCGAAATTTCGAAAATAAAATCGAAATTTTTAATTTGAAGTTTCAATTTCAAGACTGAAGTCGAAATTTCTGGATTACAATTTTTGCTACCCTACCCGCACCCAAATATTCCGTACGTTATATGACTTTCAGCTTAGCTATGGTGGACAATTTTTTTGTTTCAAATCAAGTACATTTTTGAGATCTCTGTACTTGATAATTTTAGATGAGTCGATTTCAATATTATTTTCTTCGGAAAAATCCATCAATTTATAGTTGGAAAAAGATGAGTCAGTTGTTTTTTGAAATTCATTGACGGCATTCTGTAGTCAAACCAGTGTTTCATTACATTTATTTCTGATTTCATCTGTGGTTGTTCATACCGATCGTTACCTCTATGAAACATTGCTGTGTCGTCTGCAAAACTAATTATTCTTTCTTTTGTTTGAATATTGGATGAATGGTTATTCACGTATAGTGACAAAAGAATTGGTCTCAAAACGGTACCGCAGGGTACACCATATTCAATAATTTGTTATTTGCTTGGAGTTTTTTCAATTTGAAACTGTATGTTTTACCAAACAGGTGATATTGGAACAAGTTGAGATTTTTACCTCCAATTCCTATTTTTTCGAAGGCTGATAGTGAAACGTGGTGGTCGTCTGTGTCGTGATGGCCAAAGTTTCGATTTTTTTTTAAATCGTGAACCGTGCGAACATTTCTCTTTTCTCACTTTCCATCATCACAGGTAAAAAGATCACTGTCTACATCAATCTTCTTTTGAAAAAATATTCTATCAAAATCGTCTTCAACGCGTAATAAAACAACACCCAATCGAGCTTCTGCTTTCGTTCAACCGGATGGGAAATTGTCTGTACTTCATCAACCCGAATGTAAATATTAACAAAAAGAATCAAGACAGAAATCCGTAAATTATGGAATCCGTCATCGTAAATAACCATATTTATTGAAAGCGTTTAAATGAATTATATTTTATGGTATTTATAAAACACCCAGATTTATTTAGAAAGTCGATTATTTCCAATAAATTCGCTTTCCCGTGACTTATTTATGATCTCATCGATGGAATGAGTCCCAAGTGGCTCAACAGACATCCAAACACGCTTTCAGTTCCGAAGATTATTTGTGAAAAGTCAAGTTGTCCATCATGAGCCAGCGATGACTGATTAATAGTGTCAATATTTACGCGCAATAGAGTCTTGCCTGACACATTGATGTGTGTGCACGGGATGGATATATGTTTGATGTGTTTGTGTTCTCTGGAAACGATGTATATGATGCAGATAATCAATTCAGCGGACTCTTGTACATCATGTATTTTATAGGCCATGCTGATAGCACGCATCAGCTAGACATTCTCAAGTTGTTTTTCCATCAGAAACAAATCGGACTTCAGTAAGCTATTATCACTAAAATCCACAAATACATTGAATACGTCACATTTTTATATTTCATGGAAGGAGCAAATTAATTGCGACTGTGGTAAGCTGAAAAACATTTTTTCTTGTACTGCCTACACCAAGAAAACAAACAAAATCCGGACTGGAAGGTCGTGGTAGAGAGGAACTGTAGAACCAAACGTGTCGTCTGCTACTGCGGCAGACATTTTCAGTGGTGTAGGTGTTAACTGAAAGAACAAAGGCAGCTCAGCAACGATTGACTGATTCTGATTCACTACAGTAAAGTCTATGTTAGTATTTGAATCTACAATCAACAGTTGCCTCCAGTAATTTTCTATAACATGGGAGCACACGCTCAATATAAATTCAGCGTATTATGAAAACAGACGTTGAGATACATTTGAGATACATACATTTGAAAGAAATATCTTTGCACTGTCATCTATATACTGAAATGAATTACTGTGGCACGTTTTCAAGAACTCAACACTTTATTGTGACCTTTTCACAGTTCACAAAATCGTAACACGTGTTTCTCTATAGAGTAGCTTCTTAAGGCGTGATCATACTCATCATATACATCGTTTTCAGAAACTCTGTCGTATGCATTCATAAACAGTAACTACTAGAAAGTCATCGACTGATTTGATGAAATATTTTTTTCACCACTTACTGCAGGAGTTCACTTCCATAATAAATCACTACAATCTGCGAAAACTTAAATGGCTCCTCCACTTTTTAAAGCAAGCTGAAAAACTCCTTTTCAGATGGTTGATTTTGCCATCAAGTAGAATTTGAAAATCATGCCACATAAATGAAGTACTTACCTATAAAGTTGAATATCACTGTAGTTTTTTCCCAGCACCAAACCGTTATTTCACCACCGTGACACGTGTTTCGATCACCAGGTGATCAAATTGATCTTCCTCTTGAAGATGATCACTTGGTGATCGAAACACGTGTCGAGGTGTTGAAATAACGGTTTGGTGTTGGAAAAAAACTCCACTAATATTCATCACTACACCAGAGGTTCCAAACAGTGTATCACAAGTAGGTACTTATAAAGTTGGTATATTTATGTGCTTCAATTTTGCATTGACTGACGATATATTTCATTGATGTCATTCAACTAGTCACATTTTATGTAAAGAGTAATTTCGTAATTATTCTCAACTATTGTTCCGACTGTTATATCTTTTATATATTCTTTATATTCTTTGTAATGAAGAAAGGATCTAATGAATTCAATTTGAATTGAATTCTCTCTCATAATATATTCACCAGTAATTTTTATTGAAATTATTGTGATGCTCATAGATCTCAGTATTATGAGACGGCTGCCAACAATTCCAACAGATAAGATTAAGTTATACGGATCAGCAGAATGTGGTATCCAGTACTCAAGAAGACTAGAAATGGGCTAGACTAGATTTCCGATCCATATCCCACCGGCACAATACCTTCCAGCAACGTAGTCCAATCAGAACAACCCAGCGAAAGTTAGCATTCGCATGGACACCCCACCGCAATCCCCACCAGCACTCCTCTCCAAAAACTATAAATACGAATGAACAGGGTGCTCGCCAGTCAGTCGTTGCTGAGACTTCGAGATATAACTTTGGTGGTAGCAGACCAAACGATTGGTATTGGTACTGCAGGTTACATTTCACCATGGCCTACCAGCCCGAATTTTATTTTCTCTAATCATGAGAGCCTACGTTCACATATAGTTTCAAACGTATTGAATTACATCTTATGATTTTTTTGCATGTTATCTGAAGGAATCAGCAGTTCAATGATGAAATTTCGTTCAACTCAAATAAGAGACCGACATTGTTCGACCGCTACAAGAAACCTCCGTATAAGATAAAAACTGTTAACAAGTAACAGTTTCTCTTGCGGAAAGTAAATTCAATTCGAAATATTCCTCATTACGTGAGTATTTTTACTCGAAACAGNAACATGTTTTTCAGTTTTTTAAAACTATATTTATTTTCTACTTTTTATTTTCATAAGCTATAAAAGCGTGTTTTTAGTTTTTTTAAACTATATTTATTTTATCATGAACTGACTCACTTCATGTCATAATATGCCCTTCAGTGCTCTTTTTTCACATTTCCTTCTCGAAGTTCTTTTTCATTCAAAGAGTAATGAAACATGACTAAAAAATATTCGTTCACAATTAAATGAAAATTCACAGAACCCTCATTTTTGAAAAGAAATGTATAAGGAAATCAAATTGTATCATACCGATATTCCCAGAGATGACCAACTTCAGTACAGAATTCATAATAACTCAAAGAGATATTGTGATCGATACCAAACTCACCCCCTTCGAGTCCTTCAGGTCTAAAAGACACGTTACCCTGCGGCATATAAAGAGCATCTGCCTGCGAAAAAGCAGGATAGACCTTCGGAATTATATTGCATATTGTAATGATTTATATGTGGGATAAGCACACATCTAGCGGCCATTCTTGTAGGTCCGGGCGTGCTAATGACCATAGCCGCCTGGATCGCGGTCGACGCCACCCCCCGCCGAACCCCACCATCCCTTACAACCCCCACCTCACTGACATAATCGGCGCTCGCCTCTGATATTAACAATAACACTTAGTATTTAAATTATGACTTTGAATTGCTCCATAAATAATCAGGCATTAGAAGATTTGCATCCGCTTGCGAAAGGACTAATCATGTTTGAATATTATTGCCTGCGCTGTCTGGATATTGCCGGCTATGTTTCGCCTCCTTATATAAGGGAAAAAGGACGTTTCCGTGGGGTTCGGAAAATTTATTTTCGACAAAACCCGTCCCGGAATTGTTTTCGTTTGAAGTTTTTGTGATTCATACTGTCCATATTTAATTCATCCTAGACAGGGAGAGGATGAGTTAGTTCAGTTAGTTGATGGTTTAGCAATCACTAAAACGTGATGTCGTTTCAAATAACCCTCATCGATTCGTCAATTATCCCTTTCATTTGACAGATTTAGAGTATGGTTCGAAAGTAAATGGAAATTTCGACAGCGGTCATCTGAAAAACTATAAATTAGTGGTTATTTTCGATTGTCAAGTTCAAAAACAAATATGTATCAATAGATTGAGTTGATTTATTATTTCCGTGATTGGGGTGATTTGCAAATGAATGAGGAATTTGCTGGGATTTTCAAAAAGCATGTTTTTGAAAGAGGAATTTTTGCTGCATATTCAATTATTTACTCTTGTTATATTCAATATGACATTAGATATTGAGCTACAGAAAGTTTTAGAACGCATAATTAGGATTTTGATGAGTTTTGGACCATACTGTTAGTATCTGTCAGCTGGCATATTCCAACTCTGTTAATTAATACCTTCAACGACTGTCAGTTGACATAACCAAGCTATCTCAATTGAGTAATTAACAATTTGTTTATTGAAATAGATGGGAACATAATGAAACTGAATATGGCACATTGCCACACATGTTTTGGTGCGTAAGAATTCAGACCTGTTTTTGCATAATTTCAATATGCTAGATATGAAGATGATGTCAGTTTTTCTATGTCAGCTATCATGTCGGATATAAAGGAAACACTTTCGTCACACCAGAAAAAAAAACACGGTCTATCGACGCGCGTTTCGCTAACCAAGTTAGCATAATCAGAAGATGACCTGAAGTGAAATGTTTTGTTTTGATTTTCTTCTGATGATGCTAACTTGGTTGTTCCATTAAGATTCATTTCACACCAGAGGTTCCTTTTCTATCTATCATACCACATTGGATATTTGAGCATAACGTTGGAAAACACGACAATTTGAAATAATAGTAAATGGGAGCTTTCAAAATGTTCTTATTCAATTTTTCATTACTACTTCCAGTAAAATTACTCCCTATGTATTAGAAATGGAAACCTTCATGTTGGAGAGCCTTACCAAGGCTTCATCCACTTTAGTTTTATATGTAATGCGATCCACTTTTTGGGGGGAAGGGGGAATGAGAGGCATTCCAATTGTTTCTTTGCCAACTGCCATGTTCTTCCGCACTGGCCAATTTTTTTCCCCGGTGATCACCTCTAGTTCTGCTCTACCACTCAACTGGTGAATACTCAGAAAAACTCATTTTCAACAGTAGGCCGCTAATTTTTTGGCAGTATACAAAGTTGTTGTTGGGGTATACAGTCTTTGAGTATACAGTATACAATCTTGTTGATGACATTGAATTGTCTCTTCTTCAGAAGTGAGTAATTTTTCAGCAAGCCAAGAAACAAGTTACCCAGAGCATTCTTTTGAAAGATTGAGGTCCCTTAAGGAATCAATCAATTCATTCTGGTCTAATTGTTGAGGACTGGTAGAGAGAAACCAGAAGGATGACTGGCCCCATCTTCTCTAGTTTCACCACTGCCAAATATATCTTCATCTTCAAAAAGCTACGAGAGTTCATAGCCATTGAAAACATACATACAGATTATTTGTTTTGCGAATATCCAGAAACACAAATTTATTTGTGGGGTGGATTAATTTTCTACTCAAAAACATTGCAAAAACAACCCTCTAGTATCATTTTCCAAATTTTTTCAAAATAAGATTAGTGGTCATTAGTCCTTCATTTTCGAAAATAGTGCTACTTATTCAGAAGACAGATTTATATTGAAAGGGTTACATTATACCCTTACCATCTGCAACGAGTACAGGCACTGTTACCGCGAGACTTTCCGAACCGTCTTGAATTTTGCAATTGGATGCTGGAAATGATTAGAAGAAATTGTGACTTTCTGAAGACGATAGAATTCACTGACGATTGTAGTTTTTCTCGGGACAAGATTATTAATTTTCATGATTACCACATATGGGCTGATGAAAACCCTAACGCTTTTGTCGAAACTAACAATCAAGAACAGTTTTCTCTCAACGTGTGGCTCGGAGTTATTGGGGATGATTTAATTTGGCATCATTTTCTACCTCCTCGATTAAATGGTGAGGCATACGTTCAATTTTTAAGAGAAGTGCATCCAGTACTGCTGGAGGAAGTTCCTTTGGGCGTCAGGAGGGATATGTTTTTAAGGTTAATTTCAATATTGTAACTTTTTAATGTTTGTGAAAAAAAATTGTTATACAAATTTTATGTACCTCCTCTAAGGTGCTGTATCTTAACAATGGATGCTCCAATGAAGTTTCTTTATATGAAAGATCCTATCTTTTCTTCGATGAGGAATCGCCTTCTTAAATGTTATACACTTATTCAGTTACACCCTGTATACATGGATATATAGATCATGCATAGAAGTAACTTTCAGACACAAACTGAAAAAAAGTGCTCCTGAAACAGCAACTTCCATGTAAACATTGAATTACACGAAATAAAAATTCTTTCAAAACAAATACTTTTATATAGACACTGAATTATACAGAAGACACTATTCTCCACTCAGTTTGTATTCCAAACAGTCGTTATGAAATAAAATCAGATATCATTCACAGGAGTTCTACGCTAAATTAATGGTAAATAAATGCACTTACATAGAACACTGCCATCCTCAATGGGAGACATCGATGTTTCGCCGTGAGACACTGGCCATAGGGCTCTTCTCTTCAGTACCAATCTGAATAACTTTATAACATTGGGTTGTTTTGTCCATTTTCATGAGTCTACTTTGAACTGTATTATCTCAGTGAATACCCCTTCGAAATGTAGGCCATCTGGACCAATGAACTTTTACCATCGTTATACACGTCGATTAATTCCCTTAAAATGAAAAGTGGTTGTTCGGGATTCGATGAAGTCGGTGACGGCCGTTTTTGCCCAGTCGTTTAATTCCTTTAATTTTCGGCCAGTGATTTGTGAAACGTGGGGATAGGCGTTGCCATGGAACAGGATTGGACCTCTCCTGTTGACCTATGACGGCTGCTGCTGACGCAATTTTCGGTTCATTCAGTCGAATTTCTCATAATTGGACTCTGCTCTGATGATTTGGCCCGGTTGCAGCAAGTACAGTTCCTGGGTGGCTCTTGTTGTCAAAGAAAATCCACTTTTCGTCACAAGTAACGATCCGATCCAAAAAAAGATCGTTTTGGTTGCGCAAAAGCAAAAAAGAACAGACTTCGAAACGTGACCATTCCTGTCGACCGTCCAAATTGCGAGGCACCCATTTTTTGAGATGTCTGGCCTTTCCAATACGTTTTCAACCATCAAAAACCGCAAGGGGGCTGGCGCCTAGTTCTCACGCTATCAAACGCACCGTTTGTGATGGGTCAGTATTCACCAGAGTCATCAAATTTCCGCCTTGGTTACTGTAGGCCGACCACTTTGGGGCTCATCTTCTCGGCTGAAATCTCCGAAACCAAATTTCGCAAACCAATCTCGAACAGTGCGTTCATTATTCTTCACCGATTTTCGAACAATATTTATTGGGGTATGAAGATAAGAAACAAAAAAAAAATTTTGAAACGACCCAATATTAAACTTCGAAATGACAAAACACTTTTTTGAAAACTGCTATATTGAATTGGAATTTATCGTATCGATGTAAATGTTGAATGTGAATTCTTTCGGAACAAATGAAAATAGTGATTAGCGAGTATCGAGTTTTTGCTTGCCTATAGGATCGAATCAGTTGTGAATTATGGTGAAATCGTAAATTATGGTGAAATGGTGCACTCTGGTGAGATTATTCGGGATAGAGTTGGAAAATTTCAATAAATTTGATCAGTTTGAAATGAAAGGAAGCAAAATGACAATTCGGTATAATGAATTCATTAAGATGGAAACGATCCTATACGTATTTGAATAATAATTTTCACTGAGACAATTGCCCTACAAATTTAAAATTTGTAGGGCAAATTGGATTTAGAAAATACATTTCTATTTTCCAAAAATCATNCCTTTTTATATCCACAGAATTCTCGTGATCAGATGAATGTCTATTCTCTTTGGCTTCACTCGGCAGAATTCCCGCATTTATTCATAAGGTTCGACACGAGAAAACGACACTGGAAACGAAAGAAAAAACCGGTCGCTCTATGATAAATATTGAACGGTGTTAGCATTTGAATTTCTCCTGAGCCACAATAACGTGATGTTAACGCGGGGTTTCATTCCTTCAACACTTTCGTAAACATATTTCCCCAGTGTTCTGTCGTTTCTTTGAACTAATGTCGAAGGAATTGACATCTAACTTACTCGGCCGCTTTAGACGTTTCTCCGTGCCGCTTTATCCACCCCGAAAATAGTGGAAAGAGAGTGGAAAGCTAGCGCTCATGCCGCCTGGGGCCAGAAACTTCGAATAACAACCGCATAAAGCACGCTTTATTAAAATATGATCACGATATTCGGGATAGGGAACTGGTTACAGCATCGAATGTGTCTTCGCGGATTGATTTGAAGAACTGCAAATGGCTTTGAAAGCGATCAAAGGCAAATATGTAGTTTTTAGACTCTACACAATGGACCTTTCCACCAATATTAAGATGGCCTCATAGGTGAAAACTATATGGTAGTACCTCGTTTTATATTTTTATGTGAGCAATTTTTTCTAAATCGACTGAAAACGATGGTGGTGACATCACTAACATTTGATAGGAGCTTGACAACACTGTAAAATTATTTGTTTGAAGGTGGTTGAGATTGCATAATTTGATATAGGCTGTTCAAGTTAGGAAGAGAATAACGTCACAAGATGACAAGTTGCGGTGTTGCTAACATATGCACCTTATCGAACTATCCAATTTTTTTGTAGTTGATTTGTTTTATTGCTAATAACCTTACTTACTATTAACTTACTTAGTTGAAATACAATTATAGTGGCAATTCACCTTTTTTTTCATAATAAGTAATGAAAAAAAAATTATTCAAATTCGTTTAATCGTATATATTTTTTAATTACAACTTGTCATCATAATCGTCATAGTCATATCGGAATCGAAATTCATTATGAGAGGCTGAACATCTTCCCTGTTAAACACAACTTCTCTGTCCCAATATATTTGTATGTTTGGTTCGGTAGGTCGAATAATTTCAGCCCATACATCAGGTGTAGCTTTGTCTAAAGCTGCTTTCCATGTAGCCCAGGATTTATCAAATGAAGTGATCTCTTCGCACATTATCCTTATGAAAATTTTTTGTTAATCCCCAAATATGTTCGATGTGATGCAGTGATACGGTGGAAAACGGAGCACTTGATGCCCATATTTTTCTGCAACCAGCTTCATATACATATAGGTAGTGGTTTATTCCTACAACGTAAATTTATAATGTATTGATTCAACTTAAATAACAGTCTCATTAACTTTGCAACTAAATTCGCCAATTGTGGTTTGAGAAAAGTATTTTCGATTCGGCTACGTCTGAAATTTTACTATCAGTTGACCAACTTACAACATGAAATTTTACTGGATCTGGATTTATAGGTATTGAACGCATTTCAGTGGGAATTTTAATGTTTTTATGTTGGATATACAAAATTACCAAAAATGACGTCATTCTCTCCTTAACATGAACAGCCTATATTTTTAGTGTACTAACTGTGCGTGCGACATTACCAACTAGTTTTGAGGTCGATTTGATAGATAGAATTAGTTGTGATTTATTCAGTCTGTTTTGCCAAATCAGCATGACGGATTTAGCATTCAACAATACGTCATAATATTTTTTTTTTATCAAAATGGGTATTCTGTTCGTGCAACGTACTGCACGCTCCGCCCATTTTGGGGTCGCCCTAATCGTTTTACCGAGAGGACTAGTTGACATGTTGTAGATGATCTTGAGTAGCCGCTGTCCGTGAGAGTGTGCCGGAGAATCCGAAGCAATCGATTTCGCGTGGCCCAGAAGATCTCAGCCTCTCGCAGGCTTCTTGGCGAATTTTACATTGAAACTTGGGCCTGCACCCGTACAAAGTCAACTGACCTAGGACCTGAAAGTGAACGACTAGAGACACCACCGTGAGTTCGCTGAATGGGCTCTGGAACACTTGGCAACTGGCCTCAATTCTCATTGAAAAATCATCTTCAGCAATGAGACCCATTTCTGGATGAATGGGTACGTCAACAAATACAATGGTCGAACGTTTGTTCGAAGGTGGTTGACAATGTTTCGTGGTGCATTTCATCGGTTCGAAATTGCATTGTCTCATATGCTATAGATTGATCTGAAATCCCTGAAATTATCTATAAAAAATTAAAAAGATCAGCTGAATAATAACAAATTATATCAAGCAAAAAAACTGAAATTACAATGAAATAAAATACAAGCAACGATTAAAAAATCAAAAATTGTTATCACAGTTATTATNAAAAAAATGAACTATTAACGCGAGATGAAAATTAAAAATTATCAACAAGAAATGAAAATAAAAAATTGAATGATTCTAAACCTAGTTACTTCACGACGTTTCGATTGTTAGTATCCACAAGTATCTACGGGTGATGATCACAATCTGCCTATTTACAGATCATTCGAGTGCTTTCATCTATCCCCTCTTCCTTCTCTCCACTTCATTGGTTTTAGCGGGAGCTGCATCCAGAAAAAGTTACTGTCTGCTGTGGATTTTGGGCTGGCGGCGTCATCAGTCTATGTTTCTTTGAGAACGATGTTGGCCAGGCCATCACTGTCATTGGCGAGCACTATAAGTAGATGATTACCACCTTCTTCTGGCCTGATTCAGATGATTTGTACACTCACGACAAGTGGTTTCAACAGGACGGCGCTACGTGCCACACAGCCCATGCTACATTGGATATTCTGCACATTTGAAGTTCTTGCTGGTGTTTGATTTCTTGCATAATGAAGAAAAATAGTGAGGAATTGTGTGTTCCTGACGATATTAAGGCTACAGAGAGCTTCAATTGAATTGTTACCATAAAATCGGCTTAGCAATACCACTTCGCATATTCTATTTTTCTCAGCTGGTGTAAACTAAAACACGCTACTTTGTGAACATCATCTTTTAATACTCTTGACAACCATTAAAAATGTTACTGCCATTGACAGTTGTACAAAAACACGTTTTTTTAATACTGTTTAGTGAAAATCGCACATTGATGAGTCAAAGATATGATCAATAAGAGAATGAATGAAATGTTATCATGGCAGAGTATCAAGTTTGTTATTCATTGAAGTTATTACTCCTCAAATAAATTCTTATTGTGCCAATAAATCACATAAAATAAATTAAAACTGCTGTAATTCACAGCAGCCACCTGGCGCATATAATAATCAGGCAAAGTCTATCATCACAAGCATCATCATTTTTGTGAAACTTTCAACAAAAAGTCATAAGAGACATACTCTTCAACGATATTCACCCTCTAGTTGGGAAACTGGACACGTTTATTGCAGGAACTTTTATATCTCAAATGTTTCAAACTGAGGAGACATAGTTTTATGTGCCTCTTCAGGATTTGATGATTTATCTTTCCAATATAGAAGGAAATCAGGATGACTCAGTTGGCCAAGGAAGGTGATAAATCTGTAATAATTCAGGATTTATTGCCGAAATCAATATACAGAGGATTCAACCAATCATTCGAGATTCGCAGACGCTGAAATGAAAATTTTTATGTAAACGGATGGTAGGAATATACAGTTGGAAGTTGTTTCATGAACTAGAAGACATCAGGTCGCTATTTTGAAATAATATTACATTCACAAAAATGATGTGTTACTTTGAAATATATAAGAATATGGTGAAGGAATTCATGGTTGGTTTCATCTTCAATTCAGTATGATTCAGTTCAATATATTATGTTTCCCTCTTTTGATTCTGAATGTTTTTGAAACATTTTGGAGGTTATCAGTTCAGAATAAGTTTACATATCTGAAGTGATATCTGATATGAGTTGTTTGAATGGATACTTAAAATATTTGTAAAATTTTATTTTATTTCCCCAATTTGGTTACCTTCTTTTTAGATACTTGATTACAATGTGAAACTGTTGGAAATGCATAATCTTGAATTGAATGAAGATTACAAAAGTAATGAAAATATTGAACTTCACATTTCGATAAAATGTTTACACAAGTTTCAAGTGATATTCTTTACGTTCATGAAAAAATTGAAAAACCAACAATTTGAAGTACCTGAAATTTGAGTATCTGAGTTTTACATATCGAATTAATGTTGAAAATGTGTACCTGAGATTGAGGATAAATGAATTAACCACAACATTAGAAAAGAAGAAAAAGGAAATTAGGCTTCAACTCAACTTCAAGAAATGTGAATAATGTTGCCCCCCGGATCAAAATAATTTACAGAAATAATTCAATTATCATTGATGCCCCCACACAGATAAATAATTTATCACATCTATCAAGAAAAAATTGACTGGTTTCAAAATTATTTCTTCCCGTCTTCATATACTTTCAGGACATGTAGCTTTTTATTTCCTCAGGAAATGTTTGACTATTTCAAAGCTTATTCAAGTTCAAGTACGTGTATTAAGTATTAATGTTGGTAGGTTAGTGTTACATGAGTTTTTGTGAGGCTTCGCTATAGGCTCACGCATCTTCAGGGGCTACCAAAGCTCATTCATCTTATGGGATGTTATCCAAACTGGCACCACCAAACAAATCTGACCAATTTGATGGAGAAATTCGTAACACTCTTCGACTTCTCTTGAAGGATCAATTGTAGAGCAATGCAGGACTTCAGATAACTTTTCCGGTCTCTCATGATTGTTTAGGCATTGCACAACCACCGATCTTCCACTACCTGCCTTTCTATCTTCAAGTTATAGTGTGATCAATGTGATGGATTTAATTCTACCACCCTCGTGTCCATTGGACAACACCTAGAGTGAGGCCGAACAACAAACTCACAAACTGATCTAGATGTACCAAGTGTCAGAAAAAAAGTTCAACAAACCTGAAATATTCCTTTGGCAAAAAATGCCACAATGTTTCGTCTAAATCTTCTCACAGTTTCGACGAAGTCGCATCTGATGTGGCCACCGGAAACGAGTACAACAACAATCTACCCAGTGCTTTCCAGAAGGTTCGATTAGTTTGTGGATTCTGGCTGTTACAGAATGGACGATTTGATATCTACATACACGATCAACGGTGGGGCAGTGAGTTTGCAGCCGAAGGGTCTGATTAATCAAAGCAATTACTGATACATCGATTTTGCAAGCCCTGATCGAATGTCCACCACTCTACAACTTGCTGAACAGCCTGAGAAATGAAATAGGAATTCCATCCCGCTTCTAGTTGGAATGTGTCGTTTTGTGAGGAAGTTTGATTACTCACCTTCCAACATTGGGACGGAAGACAGGTGGATAAAAGTTCAATAACGCCCAAGCAGTTACTGTTAACACGGGCACCCATGTTGGAGTTAACTGAGTTGGTTGAGTGCTACACACTGAAGTTGGAACACCTCTTGTTGACACATTACTAAGAACATCCAGCCTTTCTTCACGCTGCCACCCAAAATTGATAAAGTTAAGACTATCAGGAAAGCACTTGAGGTATTTGTCTACAAAAACAGATTGGAGGGGCTGATTTCGTCGAAAACTGAGGACCAGGTTGAAGCGTGGGAGCAATCAATGCTCTGCGAACCTCTCGTTATCATTATGTTGCATCTGAAGTGTAGCAATTATAGCCACGATGGTTGCACGAAGATTATCAAGGCTTTGGACAAGAAGAAAAATCTATGTGACGTCTTGTACCACGATGGCAAATATGCCAACAAGGGACAACTATGTAACCGATGCGTTCCACGTCTAATACAACTATTGTTTGAGGTACGGCGATTCCTCAGTCAAGACCGTACAGGAAGAACACGTGCTGATGCTTCAGGGAACTCGAGTTCCTTATTTGTTAATCAACAGGTGCAGCGATATAATTTGCCGCCTCCTAGATGGATGAGCTTGCGCAATATCTTTGTTGTTACCGAATTTGATTTTTTGTTGGTTTCGGTGGATTTTTTTCCTTCATTCTGTTGTAATGTAATTTCTATTTTATTTTCCTATTCAATATATTTTCGAATTGAGTATTATATATAGGTCCTTGGTCTGATTATATATAACCGTAGATGAGGAGTTTTTCACTGTTATAGTGGAAAGAAATATTTGTATTATCCATTATAATTGACAGAGTTTTCAAACAGTGGAGAAAGTTCTGTTAATTTGAAATGAAATTGTGAACTTTCGAAATATTTTAGGTCAAATAAAGTTTTGTGTATAGGCGAGGCAATAGTTTCTTTGAAACGAATGTTCCGTGCAAGCTGCCGTCACTAGATATTTCTTGAATATTTTCACCATCAACGCTGGTATTCCACAGATATCCATATTCTTTTTGGAAAAACCCAAGAATACAATATATTGCTTTGCTGACGACAACACACTTGTCTCGTCATTCCATTTGGATTCCAGGACATCGGCTACGGAGGCACATCTTCAACGGCAGCAGGAATTTGCATATTTCAATAAGAATCTAGAAGTGATTTCGAATTGAGGTGAGAGTAATCAGGTTCAATTCAATGCCACAAAAACCCAGGCATCAGTGTCAGGTCAGACAATTCCGCTTTCTGCTTCGATAAGTTTGTTGGGGGTTAAAATGGACACCAAGATGTCTCGGCACAATCATGTCGCTGGGATTGCAAAGGCTGCCTCTCAAAAGCTTGGAACACTGTTTCGAACACACCTTAGCAACTTTTGATTCATAAAGCTCAGATCAGACCTTGTTTGGAGTATTGTTCTCACGTATGGATTCCATCCAGAGAAGAGCCATCGGCCTGACTGGAGACGCGAACATCACGTGCAACCTTGATAGCCTGGAACATCGGAGAAAGGTTGGAGGTTTGTCTCTCTTCTACCTATAGATATTTTCACGTGAAATGTTCAGTTGACTTGGCACATTTGATTCCACCAAGAGCGATACATATCAGAAATACACGACACGTGTATTTCTGAGGTTCAACTCAGTACACCTCGAATTCTACTGAACTATTCCATTTGAAGAACTACGTTTGTGTGGATTAGACTTCCTGAGAAGGTTTTTCCAAATGGATATAATCTCCAGCGATTCAAATCCAATGTGAATGGCTACTTTCGCATAGGCTCCGCTATGAGAGCGCCTTAAGGATTTTTTTGTAGTGCTTGTGTTTTGTTCTTAAAAAAAGATTGAACTATATAGTTCTCTACGTGATTTTATGATCATCCATCCAGCTATTTTTAGTTTAAAAGTAGGCTTATTTGAGTGCAGCAAATGAATCGAAGGCAATAATTCTGAATTTTCTGAATCATCTGTGCTTCAACTTCATGATGATATTAGATAAATAGTCGACAAAGAACACCCCAAGTTGTCTCTCAATCGAATCGTTTCTGCAGCGTCACGTTCAGTAGCTGGTATCGGCGGCTCGTCTTCCCGGTAATTTGGTAAAACAAGTAGCGAACGAAACGAGAGTAAATAACGAACGCTTGCCACCCCGCCAGCTCTACTCCCTTCTCTGTTAGCGAACAGATTTAATCTAAACGACTCTGAGTTATTCGGTCTGTACTGGTGCATGCCTAGTGGATGCTGTATGTGCTCATTTCGATTCTTCGCCAACTTTGTTTATTTTATTCTTTCCTGATCCGCGGATTTCTTGCTACTGTTCCTTTCTTTATGGGTTCCACTCGATGCTGCACCATATGTATTCCCAACTTCTGAGGATTGAAATTGTCAATTCCATTTGATGTTCTGAATTTAGTTTTTATCAAAATCCAATTATTCTACTCTTCCAATTATCTAGTTGTCTTGCCTCCACAAGATAAACTTTTCTACATGTCACATGGTGCTATGTAGCATTTTCAATCCTTGTTTATTGTGTTTTTGTTGCGGTTTTGTTTCTGTGGTTGAGGAGATGACTACGTTCTAGGTCAAAATTTCAATGAATTCCAAACCAATTTTCTTTCTATTTGAGTGGTTTTTCCATTGTCTCCTATGATGAACTGTTCATGAACGGCATTGTGCGTTTACTTGAACCATTTATTCAGTATATGCTTGAAGCAATAAACCAGGTAGATATTATGTCAATGGAATCATTCAATAAGAAAACAGAAATGTTTCAGATGGCCTAAAATATCTTCACTCAATATAATAATATCATCGACAAACTCATGTAGGTAAATACTGGAAATATATGCCATCAATCTCTGACAGGTGGATGAAGCATTTTTCAATCCAAACACCGAAATGTACAATTTTTACCCTAAGTTCCTAGATTTCATATGAAAAATCTGCTTCGCATTCGGACAGATTCTAGGTTCTTTATTTCAATCAGGTTGAATTTCCGACATTACAGGAAGAACGAATTTGTTGGTAATAAAATGATTGAAAAATTACTAGAAATCGACAGCAATTGTCACGTTTCGAGGTCTGTTCTACTTTTCTTTTTGGCAACCAGAACGATACGACAAGAGTAGATGTTTAACATAGTGGTTGGACACCGATACAGCATCCAGGCACTCTCTAAAAGTGAAAACCCATAAAAATGGTTACTTTATGGTGGTCAGCGGTTGATGTAATTAACTATAACTTTCTCTGATCATCACAGAAGAGTCTTATTGTGAGAAAATCGTCAAAATTTACCGAACATTTAATCAGCAGCAGCCTGGTCAACAGAAGAGGTCCGATACTGCTCCAAAACAACCATGTTTTCAAGCACTTCGATAACTTTCTCACCAGTAGAACTTTCGCCAATCACGACCAAGCAAAAACGGCCTCAATTGACTTCATTAAATCTTGAGCATACACTTTTAATGCTGATGGAATTAGTCGACTTGTATTACGTTGAAAAAAGTGCAACTAAATCAAGTGGCTCTCTTTCGATGTAATTGAGTGACCAAACTCTGATGAGAGGACAGTCGTACATGAAATACGACCAAAACATGGCATTTATGAAGCAAAATGATAGGACGGATTATCCTGAAGAATGGGTTGACGACGTGTATGGTGTTCAACAGAGACCCAAACAATTCAATGTTATTGAATGTTACTTCACAAAAATCAAAGTTGGTTTTCACATCCGGCTTCTTTTCGATCCATGAAGGCAGGAATTGATGAGGCCTGGTTTAGCTTACAATATACTTCTTCATGCCGAAAATATTGAAGAACTAGAAGTTCATTGAACCAGTCATTTAAAGAACTATTTACTGTACTCATAAATGCAGTGTAGACAGTAGTCATTACAGTTCTGGCTTTTCTAGACTCATTTAAGGTCATATAACTGGTGAAATTCTTCAGAAAATACCATACCATGTACAATCCATGTTTCTCAACTTGAATAAATGGTATTTTATTTTCTTTAAATTTGAGTGTTTTTTTACCATATATGTTGGAATCCAATTATATCATTATTTCAATGAAACATTATCAGTTCTTGGAATGATGATACAGTTTGAGTATCTGACACCTTGTTCTTCTTCTTTGTAGAGTATAGGACAGAACTTTTTAGTTTGACATGGAAATAAGTTTCTCAAAAAATGCGTGAGATGGGTATATTCAACAAGAACTAAGAACCTCATTTTCAAAGGTTTTTACGATATAAACTTTTGTTGACAATCTACAGATCTTTTCTTCTGATTGGCCCGGGCGTTACTTAATGAAAATCCACAGTAATTTCACAAACTACAATGAAAACGATTTCATCTATGCAAAATTCATTTCCAAAAATATCACGATCTGTTCCGCTATTACAGTAGCTCAGTGAATATATAGTGTATATGTAGTGTAGTATGCGGTATATGTAGTAAATATGTAGTAAATAATACACATAGTATGTTGTGAATAACATACATAATATGTTATTCACTTCGTAAGAGCTACTGTAATAGCGAAATATGTCATGATATTTCAAGGAATGAAGTTTGTGAGGATCAAATACTTAGATAATGGTGGAGTTTGTGAAATCTACAGATTTGTATTTGACGCATATTATGGAATATCAAAATCAAATAAAACAAAACATCAATCAAATGTTCTCAATGAGTTGATTCACATATGAAAGCAGATGTGTCTCTTTCTATGATATGGAATCGTAAAATCTCAGCAAGGATTATTTGAATCGTTTTTCGAAAATTTCCAAAAGAGTACTGATGAGATATTGAAGATTATTATTTACAGCCGAAACTTAGAAGAGTATGCCTAGGAATCAATAATTTTCATATAGGTGAAATTTTATAACAATACCTTTTCATGAACAACGTTGTGTAGAGATCAAACTACTTTCCCTGCTATATACCACATACATTTATGCAAGATATTTCACCTNAATGTAGTAGGCTACGTCCATTCAATTTGCGCTTTTTTTTTTAATTTTTTATGTTAGTACACTCGTCTCGAACATATATGTTCACAGTTTCAGCCGTTTAGCGTGTTTAGTTTATTGGTGAGAGGTATAAAAGTCAAACGTGTTTTGGTGTTCGTCAATTTTCTTCTATCGAAAAGAATCTGCATCAAATTTTGTGTGAAAAATGGAATCGAGTGCTCAAAAACACTCGAACTGTTGACAGTGGCATACAATGATTGTACTCTGAGTCAGAAAAATCTTTACAAGTGGTACAATCTTCTCACAGAAGGTCGAGAAGATGTGAATGAAGACGTTCACTCTGGATGGTGATTTTGGGCATGAAGCATATGGCAGCAAAGTTTGTTCCAAAAAACCGTCGCATGAACATCACACAGATATTGATTAATGAAGTCAACGGCGATCCATATCAGCTTGAAAGGGTCTTAACTGGTAACGAATAATGGGTATATGGTCATGACATCAAAACCAAAGTCCAATCAATCGCCCCAATGGAAGAGCCTAGGAGAGCTGAGGCCAGAAAAGCTCATCAAGTTTGATCGAATATCAAGGTTTTGCTTCCTTTTTTTCAATTACCGTAGCGTAGTGCATCACGAGTTCTTGGCCACATGGTCGTATGGTTAATAAGGAGTATTATCTTGAAGTTATGCGCCGCTTGCGAGAAATAATATGAAGAAAACGTCCGTTGTTGTAGAAAAACATTTTATGGCTTTTGCACTACGATATTGCAGCTGCACACTCGTCATTGCTTGTTCGTGATTTTTTGCCCAAAAATAACACCGTAATCATACGTCAACTACCATATTCACCCTGCGACTTTTTCCTTTTCACAAGATTGAAGAGATCCATGAATGGACGATGTTTTGCGTCAATGGGCTTATTTCATCCTATTGAAAACGATACTGGTTTGCTTATAGACTGATTGATTTAGGGGTATATTATACTTATCAAGCCTAATCAGTCTCAAGATCTCTTTATATTTGCAGAAAAAAGAACAATTCGAGAAGAAAGAGTTCAAATTTGCCGCGTGTCTGTTAACCAATAAAATTCATCGTGTCTACAGCGGTGTTGCCAAGTGTTTTGGTTTCTAATATCCAATCACAGAACTAAAATCATAGTGATCCAATTTGACAGACGTCATTTTTGTTGTTATTGTTGTCAACTCGGTATGAATTCAACTGTTATAATCCGATTTGTTTGTTACACTTCTCTAATTGAAGAACGTTTCCTTTTATAAAAGGTAGGTTAGGTCATTTCCACCCAGGGTTTTCGTGTATATTTTATTTCATGTGAAGAAAGTTTTCATCAATTTAAAAGTTAACGGGTTCATATACACTTATATTTCTGTAATATCAATATGAAAATGTCTACTGCCGGAAATATTTTTAAAATAACATTTTTATTGCGTTTCGTGTTGCACTTGTTTCTTAGATTTAGTTGTCGAAAGTGACTGTGATTTTATTTTGAATCACGAATGAATCCTAAACTGAATCCTACACTCTGTGAATTTTACGATTTGGCAATGTTGATTATTTGTATTGTTCCTATTGGTCAATCGAACAAGAAGCGGGATTAGGCAAGTGACGTCACGGGCCTAGAAAATCCGATTTTCAATAAATAATTACGGAAGAAGAACGGTATTTAGAAAGGTGAAACAAAGTGCATTGTTTTTCAATTTGAAATTACTATTAAATGAACTGTAAACCAAAAATCATGAAACAAGCCCATTGGGTAGATGAAAATCGAATTGCTGAGAGAGCTCAAGGACATCCCAAAAAGTGCATTTCAGGACTGCTTCAAGGATTGGGATCATATCTGAGGGGGCTACTTTAAAAGAGATGAAATAGAAATCAATGAATAAATTATTATTTTCTGAAAAATGAAACTTCACCTTATTTTTCAATATCATTATTGTTGATTGACTTTTAAAACTTTCGATGATATCAGTTTGTGGCAATTTCGCCACTATCCACTCAAGTCTTTCAGATTAGGGTTCATCCGTAATCTTTCTCGTCTTGTTCCAATCATATTTATTTCTTCCGCAAAAATTAATTTCGTTTAATTTGTAGGAGATTCTGTAGACAACTAACAGTGATCGCCATCAATCGTCATTATCTTTTATAATAGTCACTATCGACATTGATACACTTTTGCCTGTTTCCAAACCAATTTTTTTAAACAGTTGTTCCACTGGGAAGTTGATGGTTTTGAAAAGCTTCAACAGCTTCTTGAGGTGTTGAACATCGCTATCCATGAATTTTTGTTTGACAAGAGACAAAACAGTTTTGAGGCGATAAGTCTAGAGGAAACTTACAAAGAGTAATAATTTGTAAGTTTTTTTCTTTTGAATGTTCAATTATTTGATATGTTGTATAGAAACTAACGTCATTCGGAAGCATGGTGCGTTGTTCTGAATAGTTTCTTAAAATTTACCTAATATAAACTTCAAACCATTCAAAGTTAACTTTTCTCTGAACTTCTAAAGCAATGATGGCGGTATTCCAAAATTGAGCCAGTCACTCGCACTTGAAGTTTTCCAGGTTTGATGCATCAACCTCAGTGAAATTTGTTCTGTAAATAGTGAAGTTATCAGCCTCAGTTTTCAAATTCAACTCCACAAACATATGTGATGGACTTTTTGGCACTGTTTGGAACCTTTGGTGAAGTAATGGACTTTTTGGCACTGTTTGGAACCTTTCGTGAAGTAATAAATATTACTGAAGTTTTTTCCCAACATCAAATCGTTATTTTATCTTTACAGTTGTTTCGATCACCAAGTGATGATCTTCATTAAACTGTAGTTTGATCTCTTCCTCTTCGACATGTGTTTCGATTACTTGGTGATCGAAACACATGTCGAGGTGTTAAAATAACGGTTTGGTGTTGGGAAAAACTCCAGTAATATTCATGTGTGATGGAATTGGTCGATTTTTTATGGAAATCTATATCGTTTTCAAGTATCACTCCATTGAGAGATTTTCAATGGACAGTTCATAAAACTGCAACACCTATTTTGCTCTACAATAGCTTTCTCGAACGTTTTAGTTAGAGANGCTTGCCAGGATGGTGTCTTCAACACCTTAGTCTACCGCAGTCGTGTGATGGGTATAGAGGTTCCTGACACAAGGTGCAGGGCCTGCCGCGAGGCGCCCGAGACCCTAATGCACTTGCTATAATGCACTTGCTATCAGCATGTCCAGCATATGCAGTCTCGGTCTATATCCATAATGCGGCCATAAGAGTGCTAAATCACCATCTACAAGGTAATCATACTTGAAGAGGTACCTCAGGTATATAAGAATTGTAGAGGTTTACGTAATTTCATGGAGGTAGTCTCAATTGTAGTTACCTGTGGTATATAGATATTAGCGTAAGAAGCAAGTTGTAGTATTCAAATCACTGTTGAAGAAGCTACTGTGTTACCGAAACATGTCGTGAAATAGTTTTCAAATAAAGTTCGTGGAGTTCGAATCGTGAGGTATAGTTTAGGAAATTACTATGGATCTTCATCAAGTAACGGCCAAATCAATCAGAAAATGAGAAATATAATCATCAGTAGTCACATAATATTTCTACAACTTAGGAAATCAATTAGTACTAATACTGTATTGAGGACAAATTATAGTGAATGAATACTAATTTATTTGCATAACGAGATAGCAAGCGATTTTGCTTGTTTTTGTGAGCTTCCCAGCTTTAGGAAAAAATCTTTTACTGTACACACTCCTGCAAGGTGCTAAAAGATAGGGGAAGATGAGTTAATCTTTCTCTTGAAGATTATCATTTGGTGATCGCAACACGTGTCGCGGTGTTAAAAAACGGTTTGGTGTTGGGATAAAACTCCAGGTATATTCATTACTACACCAAAGGTTCCAAAATCGCACAATGAAGTGTTACGTTAATACGTTATAGATTTTCATCAAGCCCATCAAATATTTTGTGGTTTGAATAAAGTCTAGGAATCGTAATAAAAAAACTCAATGGCGTAATGGTAAAAATTCAAAAATATTTGTTTTTTTATTTTTACATTGCCACAAAATTAATGTTTCTTGATTTATCTTCACTCAATTTCAATTCATAATTTTGAATTGATATTCTGTTGATTTATACGTTTTTCCCATCGAAGAAACCCCATCTCAAAACTCTCATTCTGCCCTTGACACTAATGGAATATATTCCAAGACATAAATGAGAAACTTGAATGAACACTATCAGAATAATTCAGAAAAGTCTCGGATCGGGATATGCTATTGCAAACAAATTAATCATAAATTATAGTTATTGCCAACACTTACGTCACCCTTATAATTATAAATTCACTTTTATAGCTTGAGTTGTATCAGAAATTTGTAGATATAGCTTCGTCTTTTATGCAAATCTATGGTCGTTTCGTCTTGTTTTATTAGTCAACTTCATTTGGTTGACAAAGTAAAGGAGAAAACTTTATATTTATGGTCATTTCAGTTTGCGAAATTTTCAGTTGAATGTGAGGAGTTTGTTTTGCGATGGAATTGACGTTTCCAGAAGAAACATCGTTCTGATATAAAAAAGCTTAGCTCAAATATATGAAACGTCTGTTACGAATATATTCAACGATGTTTTGAAGGATATTTCAGAATTCAAAGGCAAAACTGATACTTCAGTGAGGTTAACATAAACAATTTTAAGGTCGCCTTGCAAAAAGAAATCTGGAACCATGTTTATGAATGCAGTAATTGTGAAGAAGCCTTTTAGCGATTCTTTGAGGTTTTCTTTCATGATTTTGAGGTTTGAGGTTAGCTTTCCTAAACAAAAAATATTTCTGAAGGATAATGAAGAAAGATGGATCACGCATGAAATAAAAAATCGAGCTCTTCATCGACACATTCATTTTTTTCTCAAGAAAAATAACCCTTTTGTGGCTGATATTTACAAAAATAATAAGAAAAAACATACAAATTTAGTAAGAGAAACGAAAATAAACTATTATCAAAAGAGAATACGAATGTGTGAGAGTAGTTCAAGGGTTTTATGGAATGTTGTATTTGAACTCTCAAGTGGAGTTAGGATTTTGCTATGCTGCATGAAAGTGCTTGTGTTCTCCTATGATACATATTTTTGTTTTAATTTTTGTTCTGCAGGTAACTGAGATATCTGCTGGCCTAAAAGCTCTGGGACACCCGGTATATCAATAATATAGACAGGAAAATACCATATTCTGCAGTAACTGCCTATGCAGATGATATTAGTCTGGTGATATCTGCCGAAACGACGAATGAATTAACACGAAAATGTGAATATACTCTGAATGCAGTTTTAAACTACTTCAATAGTCACGACTCGTTTTTCAATGTGACAAAAACTCAGTTAATCCGCTTTCACAACTATCAGAATGAAACCGATGACATTCAGGTGATTTTTAATTACTCTATTTTGAGAAACACCCATGATGCTGTTGAATTGCTAGGCATCCACATGGATGAGAGTCTTTCTTGGAATGCACACTGTGATCAACTAGTTTCAAAATTGAGCTCTATAACCTATCATGCCCAGGTTGAATTCAGGTTGCGCTATGGTGTATGTCTGTGGTCACCGACCGTGAGTCACGCCGTATACTCTTAAAATTTGAAGTACCTCAGTTTTAAGTACCTGAGTTTAACCCACCCAATTAACGGTAATAATCTATACTTGAGTTTGAGAATAATTCAATTGATAATAACATACTATAAGACGATACAGTGTACAAATTCATTTAAATAAAGTTGATTACCATGATTGAGAAAATTGTCAATAAAGGGGACTCATTTAATTCTATCTGCTCATTCAGTAAATGACCCGAAGTCTCAAATCTTTTCATTTCTGAAAGTTCCAAAATATGGAGTTTCAAACTTTTCTCTTCCAAACGTAACACGTCATAGTCTTGATTAAACTCATTTCCTCCTTCTAAAAGATTGTTCGAAAATGTGAAATTGAACTTTCTATTCAAGAAAGTACTTGTATGCTCTTTAGTATTTTTGTAAATGTTCTCCCCGTTTCGCCAATATAAAGTTTCAGACAAGAGCCACAAGTAAACTCATATACTCCTGATTTATCCGACACTGAAACTTTTTCCTTATTATTTTTGACAAATCTGCCTAAATTTATATTTGTTGTGTAAGCCACGTACAAACATTCCATTTTTTGAAAAAAAGAACGATATTATTGGTTATATTGTTCTCGATAAATTTGCTGGGCAAAATATAGTCATTTATTTTAACACGGAAAACACTAAACACATTCGGATTTAATTTTTATCACATTCATTTCACACCAAAGACAAAGGTTCGAATTCTATAGCAAACCTTATTTAATGGTGAGGTGAATTCTGTAGACCAATTTTGAATCGTCAACTTTCAACGCCGAAGAATCGTCACACATAACCGCATAAAAAAGCAATTTTTCACACGTCGAACACAAAATATGATTTTGATCTCTCGTACGTCTCAAGAGAGTCGTGTTCAATGAAAACATCTACTTTATTACCGAAACAGGAGAACAAACGGTCCCGATTCATGAAATCCAATAACAGCTGTACTTCTTCACGACGAGTGATTTCTAGCCTGCTTTGCATACCAATCGGGGAAATATTGGCTGATCTGTCACAACTAGATACATACACTTTGTATCAAGTTGAGTCTTGGCTGAAATTCTCGAGGATTTACGAGGTTGGTTCGAATCAAGCATAACCCGAAATGGATTGAATCATAAGTCAGCGTCTCAGGCGTGAGGTGGTGAATTTATAAGGCCTCTTCATAGCCGCAGATATCTGGCAGTAAGGAATGTGGAATATTTTTGCCAGGTTGAATAAATTTTACGGTCAACCTTAAAATTACAAAAGATGATAGTTCAAATTTTATTCATTTATACACCATTTTGAAATTTGAACAGTTTCATTATTACAATATGCTTTCGAAATAGATTTTGAGCTGACAGAAAACTGTGATTTCCTCTCCTCTTGCAGAAGTTTATTTAGACAATATAACATTTTAACTCTTGTCAGCATGTATATATTCGAATTGTCAATGTTTGTATTAAAAAAAAACATAAATTTATCACCAATGAAAGCATACATAGTAGGAATACTCGTCAAAAATATAACTTCCACATACAGTATTGTAAATATAAGGTTACTTCTAATTCACCTTATGTGATGGGCCCAAATATCTTGAATAAGTTACCAAAAGATATCAAGGAGCTCAATAAAATCAATGAATTTGCCCGAAATCTGAAAAAGTATTCGATTGATAGTTGTTTTTATAACCTAGATGAATTTTTAAATAGCTAAAATATCAACTATATCATACAATAAAACGTTAAATGAAAATACAATGAAACGAGTAAAATATTCAAGATACATAATGAAAATGACTTCAGAGTGAAAAAAGTACTTGAAAATGAAAAGAATAAAAATAAAATAAACAAAACATTAAAAAATAAATTGAAAAGATTTCAAACCAAGTTACTTCATGACGTCTCGATTTGTAGTATCCACAATAGTCTTCGGGTGATCTCTGGACTTTTCCGAGAGATTACTATTTATAGGAAATTCGAGCGCTTTCTCTATTCCTTTTTTTCTCTGTGGACATTTTCATTTTTGTATCTTGAGTATTTTATTCTTTTCATTGTATTTTCATTTTACGTTGTATTGTTTGATTGAGTTGATATTTTAGCTATTCTAATTTCATTTGTTCTTTCACAGATTTTGAATCTTGGTAGAATCATATGGAAGTCGAAACTAATAAAATAGATCATCAATTGAAGAACAGATTTGTAGTTCAAATTGACCAAAACAACTGGGATGTATTATTTCACTATATACGTCACTACATATGTAATATGGTCAAAGTAAAAGTATCATACAAAAAACCTAAAACTAAACTTCAAAATTATTCGAACTAAAAGGTCAGTAGAATAAATTAAGGTCAGTGTAAGTTTGGCTGCTGAATGAAGGAATACGGATCTTCATCAACGAGACTATCTCGTTCACGGCCATCCTACATACAATCCTCATCAATATATTGAAGGATAATAAATTAGAATGGATAATACCTCTTCTTAGAGCGCATCTTAAATGTCCAGGGACCAAAATCTCTTTCGGTTGGACTCCAATACACACATTTACCGAACAGACAACTACAACTACTCAACTGTTGATCAGATCTCAAGCAAAAACAAAACTGCCACAAAAACAACGAAACTTTGCTGGAAACAAAGGCTTCATAGAAATATTGAATAGCAAATCGTTGGTACCAATTTTCAAAATGTCATACATTTCTCCTATCTATTGTCAATTAAGACGAACAATCATCTGCTCGTCTTGGAAAAAGACTCCATTTCATTTCAAATGTTGAGTTAGAAGGAGGCGTGGAGTATTATAAGGGAATCGGTTAATATTTAAAGGGCAAGGTCGGATTGCAGCTTTTCCATCCTGCGGCATTCCAAAGAAAACTGGCCGTATTTCTTTCCGGATGAATTGCAGAGAACACATTTTAATTGGTGTACTGAATTATACACTGGCGAATGTTGGCTGATTGTGTTGGAGAAATTGTAAGTGTTGAAATACAACGCTATTTGGTTTACATTTCGAAGGGAATAAATCGAGAGTACTCGAGATATTTTTCAGATAGTGAAATGAAGTAACAAATTGAAAACATTGACAATATTCTAGGAAATGATGGCACAGGCAAATTCAAACTCAAATTGATGCATTATGGGGTTTTAAAAGTCACCTGCGATTTCCTACATTTATGGCGTTGTGTTCTTCTTTAAAAGTCTTGAAGAGTATCGATCATTCCAGAATATCATTCAATGAACATAATTAATAAACTTCTGGATTTCATTAGTTCAGACTTCCTATGTATATTATGGTATAAAATGATTTGTAATCCCTGAAAGAACCAATATATTTGAAAATTGAAATTAACAGCTTGAAATAACAATTATATTAGGCAAAAGAAAACCTGAAATGAAATTATAATAAAATAAAATACAAGCAAAACCTTGAAAATTGAACAATTGAACAAAAAAAAAGTATTGAAAGATTTCAAGTTAGTTCACGACGTTTCGATTGTCAATATCCACAATCGTCTTCTGGTGATTAGATTAGGATCATCCAGCATCACCCTTGGCGACCCTGGTTAGCTGATGCCAAAAAAATATCTGGCAATGACCAGGAGAAATCTACGCTTAACAGTAGGATTTCTGACTGACCACTGTCAACTAAGGAAACACCTTCACAATATGGGGTTAGTGGACACACATCTATGCAGGATGTGTGAACAGGAAGCTGAAACTGTCAGGAAGCTGAATGTCCGGAGTTATCGTCAATGAGAGAATGTGTGTTGGGCGAGTCTTAGCCTACATTTGCTGATATAAAGGAGATGTCTCCCAGAGACCTGCCCGCCTTCCTGGAAAGGACAGGATGGACGATGACCTAGGAGGACAACTCCTTGGGAGGATGTACAATAGGTCACATGTGGCCGAAGTGCTGTGGGCCTACACTGACACCCTCCCTACTCTACAGATACAGATAGATTAGAATGGATGGTCGGGAAGCTAGCACATTTCCTCATTCACTGCGACCGTTTCAGATATATTGTAATGCTCCTTTGTTATTAGACAATGTAGCTAAACAATGATGACGGGTGATAACTGGGTTATTCCTCCGAGATGTTAGTTGAGTGCTTTCACATATTCCCTCTTCCCTCTCTCCGCTTCACCGGTTCAGCAGGAGATGTCCGTTTGGCGGAAGTTGACCGTTTTCCCCTTGTCCATTGGTTTCCATATGGGATCATTATTCTCACAGGGCACTGACGAATTAAATTAGGATGTGTGAAGTTCGTGATGAAATTAGCAGACAATAATTGACTCTTTCCTGGGTGGTATGACAGTCAATAAAAATACTAGTGAAGATATCCACCGCAATAATAAACGAAACAGTTGGTACCGCAAGTTTCATTCGACTGCGGCCTACCAGTGCAGATGGTGACTTCGGCAGTGAAAGGCTATTTTCTTATACTTCGAAAGAATATTTGTTATTTGTTCGTGATATATTTGTGTGTATGGATGTGTTATAATGTTGTAGAAATAATCGCTCCTTCGAATATCCAAAAGTTATAAATTGGATACTCCGCCTCAGCAGTGGTAACCAGGTACGATCCATTTCCATAGAGCTATTTGGAAAACATTTGTTAGCTGCTGGATGAATGTCCTTGATCTTCCTCAGCGATTTGGTTCTTATCTCCCCAATCTTCGCAAAACGACATTTTCCCATCAGTCTTTCTGATCTTGAGAACAGGAAAAGTTGCAGGGGGGAAAATCTGGTAAATACCGTAGCTGAGGCATGATTACGGCGTTGTTTTGGATAAAAAATCACAAACAAAAAATGACGAGTAATCAGGTGCATTATCGTGATGCAAAAGACATGAATTGTGTTTTTACAACACAGGGTGGTTTCTTCGTATTACTTTTCGCCAGCGGCGCATAACTTCAACGCAACGGTAATCATAGGAAACATTGAGCAACACCTTTACGTTAGATCACACTTGGCGTCCTTTTTTTGGTCTTGGCTCTCATTGGGACCCTTTTGAGCAAATATCGACTGTACAATCATCGTATGTCACTATGAACCGTCCAAGTGCTTTTTTTTCTATAGCAGATAATCGACAAAAACGCAAAACACTTCGAATTTTTATGCATTTTACCAACGAACTGAACATGCTAGACGGCTGAAAATGTGAAAATATCTTGTAGAGCTTTTTTGATTATATTTGGTTGGTTATTTAACATTCTACAATCTGGAAATGAACAAAACTGAATCCATAGACAATTGAATGAGTCCAATTAGACACTAACTAGCCATATTCACAAATGTTATCAATAAGAAAAGATTGAAAAAATTAAATATCAATATTTATCTTTCCCAAACGACTGACGATTCGGAAAGTAATCCCTCTCCCAAAAAATTTAATTGTAAAAAGTACCTCAGATGAAAGTAAATTGATTACAAATTTGAAACCGATTTCTTCTGATGAGTTTCGATGTTGTGAGTTTGTTGAGCAGTGTGTCAATGGATGAAACCATAAGAATTGTATGAATGAAAATAAAATCAAACATGGAAGCTACTTTGGAGGTATTGAAGTTGTGAATAGATGGAACGTTTTTCCATTTCAAAGATTTCATCATTAAGAATTTGGAATGGTAATGTACTCATTCTTATTACCAATTCCCTGTTACATTTCAATGGAACATTTTGAATAAATAATTTCGAAACTTACAAGAGTGCCCCAAAGATATGGTGGAGAATGTTGACGATATATTCGCTATCCTCGTCTGTATCCCAGATAACATCAACTTTTTTGAATTATAATAGAACCCGCATGATCAAATTCACATTAGACAAAGAAGTGAAAAATCAAATTTTATCCCTGAAGAATCGATAAATACTCTTCATAGGAATTTTAAATTTTGTTATCCAGCAGTACCATGAGAGGAAACACGCATGATGGTTGCTCGATTAGTACTGCTCAAAAATAACAAAGTTACTTACAAACGCTTGAATAAACCGTATATATTCCTCCAGCAGCTAACAAATGTTTTCCAAATAGCTATATGGAAATGGATCGTACTTGGTTACCACTGCTAAGGCGGGAGGTTAATAATGGGAAAATAAATTCAAATTGTTGAATGATGTAGTTAATTCTAATGGAATAGTTCGTGTGAATGCTAATGAAAAAATGAAAAATGTTCTGTTCGAATGAGGAATGGAATGAGAACAAAAACAAACAGTATCTAATATATAACTTTTGAGTATTCAATGGAGCGATAAATCCTTCAACATTGTAACACCTCCATATACACAAACATATTACGAACAAATAACAAACATTCTCTCAAAAACGCAACGACACAGAATCGACAGCAAAACCATAAAATAACCGTTTTATGGCTGATAAATTATGCATCAATCTTAAAACATACGGTTTATTTTGTCCGCTAAAGTTGATCAGTCGATTAAAAAGAAAAGGAGGAAAGATGGCCAAAGCTGTTCGGATGTGAGATGTACCACCACGCAGTGCCATAATAAATGCGTCTTATAAATTGCACTGCGATAAATAAGTGACTTTATATTCTGCACACAATCAAGTATCCCACTTTACATCCGACCTAAACAATAAAATCACTGAAATATGATTGAGAAATGAGTTTTTATTCTGCGAGGAACACGGTTCGTCTGTAATAAATATCTGACCAACATATGTTCAGAGAACAGCCTCATTTCAGAACTTTTATTTGTGAGACAACCCCCTGCCATTTTGTCTCTACAAATATTTGGTTAAGTTGTACCTGAGTTACTCACTCGCGAAGGTCTTGGCAGTGTTATCTGTCAGAGCAAAATGAGTTGTTGAAGACCGTAACAAGAACCGTCGCAAAAACGTAAAATTGTTAACGTCAAATAAAGTAGTAGATGATTCGAAAGTCAGTATTTATTTCTTCCAGAATATTCATGTTTGGTTTATGAAGAAGATACTGTCAGTATCAGAGTAGACTTCGAGAAGACATGAAGGTGTGGAGTTTTCATAATATTTATTTGAAGTTAAAAACTTCAACAACCAGAGGTGGAATTCGACCTTTGATTTTCCAGGCTGGGTAGCCGTGATCCAATGGAAAGATTAACTCCGTTTCGCCCAATACTACGATGGGAATCTTCAGCGGTGGTTGCGATGGCCTCATGATGACTCACAATATTCAGTTCGTCAGTGAGGTACACCACCATTCTTCCAATTTTTCGGTTTCCAGTTTTCCGTCATTATTGCTTGAATTTCAAAATATCTGAAAAGTTTTCCAATCTGGAACAATCGCTCAGCTCACTAAAATCAATTTTCTAGTTATTATTCATTATCTGCTGGAGTTCTATCCCAACAACAAACCGCCATTTTTAACATCTAGACACGTATCACACCCTTACTAATACTTTTAATAAATAATATATTTCAAACCGGTCAATGTCCAAACACGTTAAAAAAATCGATAGTCACACCCATATTTAAAAAAGGAAAACCGGAGGTAGTCACTATCTACAGCCAATGTCTCTTGTAACAAGTTTTACTAAGGTATTCGAAAAAGCACTGAATTCGAGGATAACTTCATACATTGATGAATATAGGCCCATTTCTTGCAAAATTTCTTAGAAAAGGTCTCTCAACTAATGATGCAATTGCTGCACTAACAGGGGAAATAAACGGACACATAGATCAGAGACGGCCGGCATTATGTGTATTTTTAGACTTAGCACAAGCTTTCGACACTGTTGACCACGATCAGTTGTTGGAGGTATTCAATAAATCAGGAATACGAGGCAAAACACAACTACTTTTCAGAAGTTATTAGGGAAGCAGAAGGCAAATAGTGAAAGTAAACAATACTCTCAATTCTGAAAGAGAAATTACTCATGGTATACCACAGGGTACTGTGATTGGACCTACATCATTTCCATGATATATCAACAGCCTACTAACCATGAAGATATATGGTTCCATTTACAGTTTTGCAGGTCATAATATATACTGATGATAATTGGGAAAAATTGAAAATGAAAGTTGAAACCCAAATTAATGTATTGAAAGACTGGTTTGATTATTTGATTATAAGTCACTCACAATCAATTTTGAAAAAACAAAATTTCTACCCTTTTCAAGCTACGAAAATTAACTACCCAACTATAATCAATTAATAATAAATAACCACGGGAAAAATAAAAGTCCTAAGAACAGACCATATTAAATACCTCGGAGTCACAATTGATTCACATCTCAGATGGATTGAACATATTAAAGAAATAACTAAATCATTGAGATGTTTATTGTATAAATTCAAGTACTTGAGATCCGTTCTCGATATCAATCACCTCAAAATAATATACTACGCATTGGTACAATCTAGGCTCCAATATGCCATACTCCGTTGGGGTGGCATATTAGACATCCACCTGAAAAAAGCTGAGGTTTTACAAAAAAAAAATAATTAAAATTATGTACAATAGAAAGAATGACTACCCCTCTGATTATATTTTTAGAGATTCAAAGCTACTTGATGTACAACAGTTATATATGTATAATATAATATTGTATATCTTCAAAAATAAAACATCTCTTCAGCAAATCGTTCATGATTATAATACTCGTACTAAAACAAAAGGTAATGTGCAGCTGAACGCAACAAAAAAGTCAATTGGACAACACTCTTACAAATACCACAGTGCAAAAATTTTTAATTACTTACCTGATCTGTACAAAACATACATTCATTAAATAAATAATATTAACCTGATGAAAACCATCTTCAAAAAGTATGTATATAATACTAATAGAGACATTGTTCATGATATACTCATGAATAAATAAGTAATCCTCGTTTGTACTTTAAAATAAAATATCTTGTCATTGAACTTTGGTTTTAGTGGGTTTCTCCATGTTTGTTTTGTTTGTATTGCTTTATTTACATGTTACTATCTTGTGCTGTTGTATATTTATAAATAAACAATACTTTTATTATTATTATCATAATCTTCAATTCGTCTGTGGAGTACACCACCCAATTTTTCGTTTTCGGACATATTCATCTTCCTCTGGGAATGGTACCACCCACTGTTCCCACACTGGAATCCACAATGCCGAAAATTACTTTTCAACAACGTCTAGACAGGCGAATTCTGAAACAGTCAACAAAGCGTCTGGTCCTGATGAAGTACCCGTCATCGTACTTAAAAAGTGCGCAAATGAACTCGCACCAGTATTCTGCAGACTTTTCAACCTGTCTAACCAAAAAGGGGGTTTCCTTTTTGTTGGAAGATTGCTCGCGTTCAGCCTATTCCCAAAAAGGGCAAGAAAAATTTACCAAATAAGTATAGACCAGTCGCTTTGCTATAACTGATATAAAAAATCATGGAAAAAGCCGTAAACCACCAAATCTTGAATATTTGGAAGGCTTCAACATCTTGAGCGATCATCAATATGGCTTTCGGAAACAAAGATCAACAGGCAACCTTGTATCTAATAGCACCTATAATTGTAATAACACAATAAAAAAAGATGGAGAGTCAAGAGCTGTAGCGCTTGATATTTCTAAGGCCTTTGGCCGTGTGTGGCAAAAGGGTTCGGTGGCCAAATTTCGAAGCTATGGCTTGTGGAATAAAAACCAAGAATCCAATATGTTGCTATGCTGATGACAGCACACTTGTTTCGTCATTCCATTTCGTTTCCAGGACATCAGCGGCGGATGCACATCTTCACCAACACCAGGAAGTTGCATATCTTCAACGGCAGCAGGAGTTTGCATATCTTAATAAAAATCTAGAAGTGATTTCAAATTGAGGTAAGAGTAATCAGGTTCAATCGATGCCACAAAACCCCAGGCATCGGTTTCTTCCAAAAAGATGAATGTCTCCGAACCGGATATAATAATGTCAGGTCAAGGAATTTCCTTTTCTGCTTCGTTAAGTTTGTTGGGGGTTGATATGGACACCAAAAAATGTCTTGGCATAATAATGTCGCTGGAATTGCAAAACCCGCTTCTCAAAAGCTTGGAACACTATTCCGAACTAGGAAAACTGTACACACCTCAGCAACTTTTGATGCTTCAAAAAAGCTCACATCAGACTTTCCTTGGAGTATTGTTCTCATGTATAGAACTCCGCTCCAAAGCATACCCTGAAGCTGCTGGATTCCATCCAGAAAAGAGTCGTCCGCCTGATTGTAGACGCGAACATCACTTGCAGTTCTACTGAGTACAAGAACTCTCCAAACGGTAAATCACATGTATAATCTGCTATAGAAAAGTTTCTATTACATTTTTTTTTTATTTCCAAGTGAATCCAGATAAGCCACAGATAATATATTCGAATGTTTTGCATTTTCCAACTTTTTCATATGCTTCTTTGTTGACAATTTTTGTCAACAAAGAAGCTTTATTTCAGTGGATCACTATCAGGTATTTGGAGAAATTGAGTTATCTGACGACCAATGAATTTGATATATCTATACTCCATTAGGTTCAGCCGGAGCTAAAAACTTGGAATGTCAAAGCGACAATGCCACACCGTATCGTCACTCGCATTACAAGTCCTCAGTTCTTAATTTTCATCATGAAACAACAATAATTTGAACCCTCATATTCTCACTCCTGACTTATGAATTCACTTTCTGAATGATCTGCATTAAGTACGACATTTATTTAAGTTCAAAGTTACTCCACATATGATACTGATGAAAGGCCTCGTATTTTCACTCCACACTTCGAAGGACTCCTTGAGAAAAAAAGTTTTCCTTATTAGCATTGCCTTGTGTAACATTCCTGAGTAAGATATTCATTTCAATCCTATTTAGAATGTACATTTTTGTACGGAGGTATTCAATTTACTTTTTTTTTTGAAGTTTTCCACTTTTTATACAGGGTGAATCTTCAGGAATTGAATCGATCGATTGTGGGAAAACTATAATTAGGAAAAATGTTGAAATTTGACAATGCAAATTTTTATCATTATGTTTTGGTTGTATTCCTTGTAGAGTAGAACCAAATTCAATAGCTTCATATGAAATTTAGATAATTATCAGTACAGAGTGACCAAAAAAGAAAGAATATAAATAAAATTTAATAAACCGTCTGAAGTGACTTTTTTCAAATAGAAACCCCCATTTTCATGATTCAATCGTACTGAGCAATAAAAATGAGGGTAACTTTGTAGAAGGATACCTATTTCGGAAATTAGCAGTTTTTGAAATATTTGCAATTCAATATTTTTCTATCGACGGGATACTCTCACTATTCGGTTTCAAAATTCCGTCAGTTGACCATGATATAGGACATTATACACAAAAAGCATTTAGATTCTGATGTAGGATTCAAAAATGTAATAATATATAGGGTGTTCCACCTAAAATAACGAAGTTGACGGTATAATCGAAAGTGCCGCCATTTTGAAAATATTTCAACCGAATAACCTCCATCGACAGATTCATTCTAATTATAGTGTTGTAGTGATGTAGTGATGTAGGATTCAAAAATGTAATAATATATAGGGTGTTCCATCTAAAATAACGAATTTGACGGTATAATCGAAAGTGCCGCCATTTTGAAAATATTTCAACCGAACAGCCTCCATCGACAGATTCATTCTAATTATAGTGTTTCCACAATCGATAGATGCAGTTCCCGGAGATTCAACCTGTATAAATAGAGAGTCAAAAGATTCTTTGCCAGAAATTATTCAACAGATTCGAAATATTTTTTCAAGATTTTGGGACTCCGAAAAAGGTGGAATAAACAATCACAAGTCTGGAAATTTTACTCTCCTCTCTGTTCAACTCAGGAAAGAGGCCTCTGTTATGGTCAATCCAATGCATTTTTTCGGTGACTAAATAATAACAAAAGTCACCTGTACATACAGTCCCTCATTTCGAAGGTCGTCATTGTAGTCACGTCAAGTAAACTCCGATCTACTTTCCCGAAAACCCATCTGCGGTTAATCAACTGCTTATCTGCGCACAACGCGCCGTCCTTCATCATTACCAAGTTTTTGTTCATTACCGAAACATCAACGTTCAGATGGTGCTTGATGAAAAATCTTTGGAAATTGACAGGTCTTTTATTTGCAGATTTTCCTTATTCATATCTCATTTTCTCCCGTACTTAGACAATGAGGCGATGTGGAATGGTGTGACAGGTCGGTAATTTCTCTTCTGCTTCGGCATGGCCATCTTTACTGAACCGCCACAAAACATCTAGTACGGCGTTGCCAAATCAAGATGATTTCTTTACAAGAACAGGTAGATTGAGAAGCAACATTGCTGGTGGAAACTTTTTAGTATTAATGGGTTCGATCTTAAAAAATATTCAGAGAAAAATTGAATTTTCAATCTGGCAAGTCATGATTGGTCATTTATTACTTGATAAGTCAAATTTGGAACCTCTGGCGAGAAATTAATCCACTGAAAATACGTTTTCCTCACCAGAATAAATATGCTGTCTCTCGACGCACATTTCGATAACTAATTTGGCATCATTACCAGATGACTGAATCTCTAGTCTGAAACTTGCAAGAAATTGCAACAATTCCGTAATAATCAACCTAATAACACACTTTATACCTCAGTATTGTGACAAAATATAGGCAGGTCCCTAATCCATATAATACAAATATCATTATTTTCAGCGTTTGTTTGAAGGTGATTGACAATGTTTCGTGATGAATTTCACTAGTTCGGACTTCCATTGTCTACTATATAAAATGATTTGAAATCCCTGAAACAAGTAAAAAAGAATAATTAAAAAGGAATAGTTGAAAATAACAATTATATTAAGCAACAATAAACCTGAAAATTTCAGGGATTTCAAATCATTTTATATAGTAGACAATGGAAGTCCGAACTAGTGAAATTCATTATTTTCAGCGATGGATGGTCAATTGAACTGGCCAAAATATGGTACATTTTGAATTATACTGGGTGATACATGAAAACAAGTTATAAGTACATCTAACCCAAATCAAAGTAACTTGGAATGAAAAATACGAATTACGAAATGACCCAATAAATGAAAACAAGCATAAATCAAGTAACTGAAATTAATTTTCACCTATTGTCTCAGTAATATTTCTGGAAATCAATATTTTTAAATACGTTATTAAATATTCTTATTCGAGTCTGTCGAAAATATTTTCCTGATTAGCTGACCGGAGTCTGAGGAATTTCATGCTTGAAATTTCGTCTAACTAGGATAGACAGGTAGACATTATCAAAGGCGATTTGTTAGGCCAGATCTAACCATCTATTTCAGATATTTGCGTTATATCAGGACCTATTGTCGTTAACAGCACACTATAATATTCGTGGTTTGGTTCTTTGGACTCTGATACGTTCAATGATAACTGTTAACACTCAGACTTAATTTATGTTGACAAATTCAATTTACGATGAACCGGGAAAACCAAGGAACAATCGACTACATGGATGTACCAACAAACAGGTGTGAGAATGGGACATTGAAACATAGGAGTGTGCAGCAAACCAACAGGAACAGATATCTAGACAAAAGCTCTTACCAACAGTCTGACAGAAGAGTGTTGATAGTCTAAGAGTAGTTTCAGAGTAAAGACACACCAAAAGAAGCTATTCTGTAGCGAAACTCGTGTTGCATTTTTGTGAAACTGTGAAAATCTCACAATGAAGTTTTCTTGAATACTACAACTAGTTTATGGAGAAAGAAGATTCCACCCAACGTTATGTATGCGATGTGAACAACAGTGTCAAGCACATAATCCAGGAGTGCCCAGTTTTTTAATCTGAAAGGCAAGCGGCAAAACTCCCCAGTGATCTCAAAACTGCATTGAAGTAGCGAATATGAACTATCTGATTGTTACCTTTTCTGAAAGCTGTACATACGAGTAAGTTAGGTGAAATCTATACTGATTAATGCGAAAGTCATTCACTTAATACTGACACATTCATGTCTGTTTATGCATACTGGTAAGTTCTAGAAAGCTGAAATTTGGTATATAGTTGCTTCTTAGGTCTTAAATGCGCACTTAGGAAGGATTTTCAAATATTCCACCTAAGGCGCCCCCTGTGGGGGTGAAAGGAGCGGGTTTACATATGAAAATTACCTTTTCGTCACTGT
>NW_019291648.1:0-39215 GCF_000500325.1 Leptinotarsa decemlineata
TATCTCTCAGTGCAGTCATACTTTTCTACTTCCTGAAAATGTCAAAGTCGAAGCCGAAACGTCGAACAACGCAAAATTTTGAACGCAGTTCAACTCTAAATCAGATGTTCAAATTTCTAACTGCGGAAATCTATTATATTGGTATCAGATTAGATTAGATTAATATGGGGCTTCTGTGCTGAACAGCCACTACACTGCGACCTTTGCAGGTCTATTGTGTGTGCCCTCATGTATTCTAGAGTTCCTTGTCTAGGCCCGTCCTTGTAACTAGACTCCATAGGCCAAACCTCAAGTTCCCCATATATTGAGAGGGTTGTGGTTTGTCCTCCCTCAATGTTGCAAACCTAATCCTTGACAGACCTTCGCAATAGCCATAGTATGTGTACGGAGGTTTCCTCATCCTCTTGGCAAATCCTGCATAGGGCTGTGTCTGCCAGTCCGATGTTGTTCATGTGTTTATTGAGTCTACAGTGTCCCGTCAATAGCCAGACTAGAACTCTAGTTGATCGCCTATTCAGACTCAGTAGGTACTCCGTGAATTTTGGCGATGGCTCTTTGATGAACTCTTTGGCCTGTCTCATACCCGGCGCCTTATTCCACCATTTTTGAGATTGTGGTGGCTTCAGCCCTCTAAGTACTTTCTTTTTTGTAAAGAATACTAGTGTAGTTTTGAGGGTTTACTGTTAGTTCCTCCTCCTGGCACCATTTATTTATTACGTTTAGAGCCGTTTGTGTGTGCTCCGAGACAGTTCCTGCGAATTTGCAACTTGCGATAATCGCTAGGTCATCGGCATATCCTAAACAATGCATGCCTTTGGATCATAGCCTCATTTGTAGTTCGTCTACTAGGATAGCCCACAGTAGGGGCGATAATACCCCTCCTTGTGGACACCCCTTGCCAGCCCCAGCTGTGACTGGCATTACTTGTTTCCAGACTGGCATTACTCCACTTATACAGGAGGGTTGGAACCCCTTTTCTATCTAGAGCTTTGGTGATGGTGTAGATGCGTTATTAAAGGCACCCTCGATGTCGATGAATGTTGCCATGGCTATCTCCTTATCCTCTAAGGATAGCCTGTTAAGATCATCTAATGCCAGATCTGTTGACTTACCTGGCTGGTACGCATATTGGCGTTCGTTGAGAGGGTCTCTTATGTATCTATCTATCAGTCTTTCCAGTATTTTGAGCAGGAAAGACACTAGACTAATTGGTTGGTATGACTTGGGCGTCATATCGTTAACCTTCCCTATCTTGGGTATGTAGATGACTCTGTCTTTTTGCCACTCATTCGGTATGTATCTCATGGCTATGCAAGCCTTATATATTCTACATAAGTATGGAATCAGTGATTCCTGCCCCTTTTGAAGTAGGATGGGATATATTCCGTCCTCTCCTGGAGATTTTTATGGCTGGAATTTACTATAGCCAACCTAATTCTATTTGGCCCCTTGTTATCTCAGTAGCTAGTCTCCAGTCCAAGGCATTCAGCCTATTCGGCTTGCTTTGCGGACAGTGCACTGCCACTGGGCCTTTCAGATTTGTTGCGGCCGGAAAGTGTGCTTTGATGAGCATTTCTTTGCTTTCCCCAAATGTTGTTGTGTAGGTATCATCGTCCTTTTTTAGGAACCCTACCTGGTTTATAGTACCCTCCTTAGCTACCACTTTGTGGGTTCTCGAACAAATGGGGGTATCCATTACCTCTTCACAAAATTTCCTCCACGATTGCCTCTTAGCCTTTCTAATTTCTTTATTATACTGTGTGAGTGTAGCCTTGTATTCCGCCTAGTCTTGGTTGATTTTAGCCTTGTTAAATAGCCTCCGTACTTCCCTTCTGAGGATTTCTAAGTGTTTGTTCCACCAGACTGTTTTGTTAAACTGTTGCCTTGTTTTTTCCGGACAGTTCGCCTCGTAAGCTGCAATTATTGCCTTGCTTACTTTTTTCACTGCCCTTTCAAGGCTTTTATCGTTCTCTATTTCAATCACCTGCCCTTCGAGAGCCTGGTTGAGTGACAATAAGTATCCTCTTCAGTTTGTCTCTCTAGGGTTTCAATAAATGATTGATGTTCGAGGGGGGTGACTAGGTCAAACCTAATCTGTCTATGGTCGGAGCATGAAGGCTCCTCTGACACATGCCAATTGTCTAAATTGTTACATGCTTTTTCCGAAGAAAGTGTGATATCTAGTACCTCTTTCCTCCCTGCGGTGACAAATGTTGGTTTGTTACCTACGTTGGCTATTAATGGTCTTTTTGTTAGTATTGTAACGAATTTAAAAATCAACTGTCTTAAACAAATTTATTTTTAACAATATTTCACTATCACAACTAATTTATATACAACACTTAGCAACTAACGCTTAATTTATCTTCACGGTTAGAATTCTTTCTTTAAACGCACGATTCACTTTCTAGATACAGACTCCCTCTCTGAGCGAGGACCCGACCTTTAATATTGGTAACGAACGTTCTAGATACCTCTAACGGTTTCGGTACTTATCGATTCTTTTCGTGGCGATTCGTCGATCGCATTCCTTTCGCGGTGAGTCNTTCTTGGAACCCACAAGGGCTCTTCGAACGTCATCCGGGGTTATCGGGTTATTATTATTATTATTATTATCTGACAAGAGAAAATTGTTTCCTTGTCAGATGATAAAGGAACATACTCCGTACGCTACTGAACGTTCGGAAGTGTTCGGAGATTTTGGCAGCTAACATTGCAGCCAACTTCACATTGCTAATATAAAGATTCTTTCAACTTGAGAAAATGTCTAACGGAACTAACGATAGTTCTATTCCGAACAGTGAAAATGTACCCACTGCAAGTAGTACAAATAAGACTTTTTCCATCAACATGAATGAAGCCGAGGATATTCCAAAATCAGTCAAGCAAAGGATTGAAGCTAATAGACAAAGAGCTGTGATCCTCAAAAGAAGCAAACTGGTATCACATCCTTACTCTAATGGGTAAATAAGTATTCCTTTTATGAATGATATTTAGGTAAAGGTAATCGGTCGCTTTACAACAATATACTTTCCATGTTTTTATAGAGATGTTTGTTCCAAAGATTCAACAACACTCAAAATTGGCAACATAAAGTACAAGGATACTGGAGGAGGTTTTCTTCTGGAAGAACTTCCTGATGATGATGATTTTGTGAGTAAAATATTCAATTTTCAGTTCAGTTGCATTCATTTTTTTATTTTAGGAAAAACTTATCGTTAATCAAGTTGAGGCTCCAATTTTTGAACCAGATCGCCCTACATGTGTAACATGTATTAAGCCATTTGCCACTTCTTGGTTGTTTGATAATTTTACTTACAAATGCTGTGATTCCTGCAAGTAAGTAATCTTCCATTATGAACAAGTGTATAATAGTATAATATTCTTAACATGTTGGGATATCACAAAATTATTACAAAATGTTACCAAATTTACTATGTAAACATAGTAGTTCTAAGTAAGGGATTTTGAATTTCTTAAAATGGCAGATCTTCCATTAATTTCAATAAACATCAATAATTCACAAAACAACCATTAAATTGATGTAGTTGAACTATTAAAAAAACTTTGTCCAACTTTGTCATGCCACACTACATTGAAATGAAACCTAAAACTAGTTACTATGACTATACCTAAGAACAGTGTCCGGTTTATGCACTTGTTTTGACCGAAAGAAGGATATGCTCAAACAACATAACCACAATCATTCTTCATATTTTACAATATTACTGAAAATACTTCATATGAACAAAAAAAATGCTCAATATGTTTCCATCCATTTTCCAATTTATATAATAGTTACAAATTGAAAACACACATTTTACGATTTCTATGGTCAATGGAAACTGTTAATATTTCAATATGGGGTATGCTTCCTCTTCATACTTCCCCAAAATTAGTGAATGTTGTGTTGAGTTGTTAGCTAAGTAATATAAACTTTTTCATATTGTGTTTGTGAAGCTCGAAGTCGGGCCATACTACGACAGCCAGTGTTGATAGTTCATTTTCATGCTAAGCAGTAGATTTTGTGTCAGAAAACTAGTCTCCATATGAAAAAAAAACTGTAGAAAATGTATTTTATAGATATATACTTCATACATGGCAATTCCCTCTATTTAAAAGTGCTTTAATAATTGTTATACAAAGTGAACTGAGTCATCAGTAGATTTCAACTATCAAACAGTAGAACAGTAGTCAAAACAGAAGATCTACTACAAAAACAGTAGACCAGGTGGCAGTGAGCATGGCGCACCTCTCTTGCGATTTCGTTTTCATATGCAGTGTATAGATTTGCAGTATTCCGCAATGTAGTTTCGTTTAAGCCGGCGGCATTGCGACTAACAATGGATGGATATAGCTGATTTTGCTTGACATCACAATTATTCATGGGTAACACAATCACAAATGTCATAACGTCAGTTGTCTTTGTGCACCAAGACAACTGTCATAAGTTGATGATGAAATCTAGTGAACGAAACGTCGCATTGCAAATTGGTTTATATCAGATTATAACAAAATGGGAGATAGTAAGGAATCTAAAGTAGATATTTTGAACAGTCCAGTTATAAAAAAAATCTTTGATTCAATAGGACAGTATTCTGAATTCTGAATATTCAGAAAACATGAACTACTTTATAGAACATAAAAAAATGGGATAGAGTTCAGCACTAACAAGTATTTCTTGTTTTTCTCAATTATTGCACTGATACAAAACTATATTAGCCAGCTTCTCTCTTTTATTAAATACTACCATGTATACAAGTCCGCCAGTAATTTTCAAATTTTAGAGATCCTGAAACTCATAAATTGATAACGAAAACAGAGGCTAAGGATGTTTATTTGTTAAAGGATTGTGATTTGGATAAAAGGGATCCTGCTCTAAAATTCATCAAACAGAAGAATCCACATAATTCACGATGGGGTGATATGAAATTGTATTTGAGAATCCAAGTGAGTATTTTATTCTCCAAAAGAAATTAATTGTACAGAAACAGGTGTACGTGATATTAATGCTGTGGAATCTTCCCATTTGAAAAGATAATGAAGCCAAGAGATTCAAGGGATAGTTTCATAATATTTGGGTTAATTTTTTAAGGCTTAAATTGGAATATATAGATATTTGTTTACTTATTTTTACTATTCTACAAATAAAATTCGTTACTGCTTGGATTTTTTTCCTACAAAACAACATTTAAAGACACGCCAGAAAAAGTCATTGTATGGCGAAACAGTTGTTGCGTTTTTGTAACATTGTTTGGTGAAAATCTCACGAAGTGTTTTTGAATATGTTAGTTAATTTTCAACAAGATCAGCCAGTTTCATCATATATCAAATTGAAACAATAAAATGGTGATTCTCCGAGGTCGCATGTTAATGGTATAACTGAAGGAAGAAAATGAAAGCATAATTACGATTCTATTTGCAACTAGTATTTCGATCGACTAACAAACATGTCCAGCGATAAATAAAAAATAAATAATAGTGAAAGAATTTTTAAAACAAACTTTACTTGCATGCTCAAAAAATAAAATAAACTTCAAATTATTACTTGTCGCACGAATTGATAATAAAATGATTATTTCACTATAATATTTGAATAAGTTATTAATTGTCATTGTGTTAAATTATTACTTTCAGTGGCACATCAATTATGAAATTGAAAAATTAACATAATCATTTTGTGATTTAAATGCGAATTTTGTTATCTAACTCCCCTGATATGAATAATTTTTCTATATCAATCTGTAGAGCCCTGCACAAATTGAAATCTGCATTTTGTAAAATAAGAAAATATGGGAGTGCATGAAACATTTGTTTTATATATTTTTTGATTTTTTATACAGATATAATTCATTTATACAATGTTTCTGTTCTGTCTTTTTTATAAGTAACATTCAATTTTGTTGGTTTATACAAAATTATCTGGTATTTTGATTTGTTTTATCTAATTTTGAATTAAGAAGTTCTGTTATTTACATGATTAGCTATTTGGATTTGGTTCTCATTATTTTATGTTTGAATTTATTGTATGATTTTAGGTTGAGCAGAGAGCTCTGGAAGTTTGGGGCAGCACAGAAAAAATTGAAGAAGAAAGGGAAATAAGGGAAGAAAAGAGGGTTATTTCCAAATCAAAGAAATATGAAAAGAATTTGAAGGAATTGAGGAAAGGCATGCGTAGTAGTCTATATGACCGTACTTCTGCTGGTCCACATACTCATCAGTTTGGGCCTGAGACATATGATGAAGAAGAGGATACATACCATAGAAAATGCACAACTTGCCCTTATGAAGAGACATATGAAAAGATGTAATTGTAAGTTGAGTATCTATAACTTTTTTTAATTATTTTTCTAACCAAAATTTTATCAAATTAAAATAACCATTTTGAGTGATTTGTTGAAATTAATTTATTACAAAATTCTGTCATTTTTGTTTGCAGTCGATAAAAAGTTGTAGATCCAACACTATGATCATTCTTCAAGTATAATTTTTTATGTGTTTTTAAAAGAATAAATGTTATTCACAGATTATATACACTGTTTATTCAAAGAACTATCAGCTGTTCCAAATGTATAGAGGTTATAAATCAATAATATTATAGAAGCTATGAATTTGAAGTGTTACTCAGATGTTATAGTTTTAAAGTCAATTATTTGAAAAAAAAAAATAAACTGTGGTTATGGTGAGTAATTTAGGAAGACTACCAAACCTTTATATAACCTAGGACACAGTTATTTGTGAAATGAGTTTATTGTGGATTGAAAAAAAGTTGATTAAATGAACAACACTGTACCCACAACATCACCAGAGATTTGCTCAACTGAAACAATTTTACACAGAAATTGAAAATGTTACATTTGTGAATGGATAGTGATGTGGATTAGATCGCTGAGATGCTTGTACAAATTATAAGCATAAAGGTAGGTAGGTATGTAGATCCAAAGTGAGTTAGTGTGTTCAACTTTCTACTACAATCCACGAGGGTTTATTGTGGCTCACACAATAAATCCAATTAGATAATTTGAAAAGTGATCATATGGATTATTGATCAGTAGGAGTGAAACTCTGCCAAACACTGAAAACCTAGCTCAGTCCTTGGCGGGGCAGGCACTGAGTATATGCTTTTCTACACAGAGACAGCACACACCACCTTCCGACAGTCTATGATTCTACATATGATAAATCAGACAGCAGTGACCTGAAAGTATACTTGTTGAACTGCTGTAATCTAACAATTGTTTGGTAACATACTTCGAAGGATAAATAAATGTCTTGAAATATGACATCCTGGAAGGTTTTTGCCATAATTTTGAAACTTTTCTTGCAGTCCAGATATTGAGTGTTTGTTTGTCAAAGCCTATAGTGATGCTAATGACAGGTTCTAGTCCAATGATACCACTTGTGAAGGAGCAAGCAGCTTCCCGGTCAGTGTGGCTAAGAATCGAGACCAAAGAAAATTTGTTGAATCTTTTTAGTTAGGAGAGTCTTTTTTGACAGTTAACTACCAATTTGAATGTTGATTGATGCAAATGCTGTTTCTTACAAAGGTCGCATGTGTCTCTAGGCAGGTTGATATCTTTGTCCTGGGTCTGCGACTGAAAACACCTGCACCAGAAACCTGAAGGTGTTTTTGATCTATCTGTGACAGGTCGTAGTTGACAGTTGGGAGGTATTTAATCTCTAGTTATTCCCAGAATGCTGTGATTTTTATTGTCAGATAGTAGTCTGATACACTCCGCATAGGCTTATTTTGTGTAAGTGACAATATGCACAATATTGTATGTTGTCCATGTAGCCTTTTTCTCCATAAAGATAGGGATCTGAGGCACTTATAGAAAGATTTTTATGGCGTCTGAGGATGTGGTGACAATGGCACCAGAGACAGCCAGGCAAGCCTGTCTCTGTACATCAGGAAGCTTCGCTTGAGCCCAAATTGGTGAACCCATAAAAAATTTTAAGAGGAAAGAAATTAAAAACAAAATGACTGAAGACTGAATGACTGAAGAATGAATGAACAAGCTATAAACGATTCATAAATGCCAAGAAATTATTCAACCCCAGAAATGTATGGACTCGAGGAGGGTGAATATATATCAAAACCCGAGATGACGTCATACATAATATTAGAAACGAGCAAGATTTAATGAACCTACCATCAGGAACTATAATGAACGATGGTACCAAACCAGTTTAGGAAAACAACTCTACTTTATCTCCGATGTTTTTTCATGACAACAATGTTTTCTTATGTTTCTTTATGTACTTCAGCATGATATTGAATAGCATTATTATTTCTTTTTTTGTTTGTTTAATGTATTTATTTTTGGGAACAACTAATACGATGAAAACACTTTCATTTTATTACCAAAATGTTAGGGGATTAAACACAAAAATTCAGGAATATTTTAGGAATACCAGCGGGCAAGAATTTGATGTGGTTTTGGTGACGGAGACATGGTTGGGAGTAGGAGTATTAGAAGAAGTGGTGGATTTAAATAGATATAATCTAATTAGAGCAGATAGGAACAAAGAAATAACAAACAAGGTAAAGGGAGGAGGGGAGTACTTTTCGCGTTAAATAAAAAAGCTGAATTACTGAAAGTAATAAGGCAAAGTGCTGCATTTGAGGCGGTTATAGTTCAGTTTAGGATTTAAGTAAAAATCACTCTAGCATGACTATTTACCTCCAGACATGTCATAAGAGGATTTTGATTCTTGCATACAGTTTGTACAAGGCAACATAATTACGAAGTCAAACAAAACTTTTATATTTGGAGATTTTAATCTTCCAGAAATCGGAGGCCCATAATAATAATACAAAATTGTCTGTTATGAACGATTTTTAACTTTCAATCCTTTCAGCTTACACAATAATGTTATTAATTTCCAAGGAAGGACCTTGGACTTAGTTATTTCTTCTGAAGGTAATTTGTTCAATGTTACACGAGGAGAAAGCCCTTTCGTGTCTGAGGACAGATATCACTCTGTTCCCTTGAAATTGTTTTAGAATGTCGTGAAAATTTATTGAGTGGTGATGCAAAGGCTAGTAATACAATTAATCATAAGATAATTTTAAAAAAGCTAATTTTGACCTCATGGTAGAACTTATTAGAGACACCTACTGGAATGAGGTATTGATGCAGTCTTTTGTTGATATAGTCAAGGAAAAATTTTATAAAATTTTGGATAACATCTTTTCTACTTGTGTGCCTGTATTTAAATTATATGAGAGTTATAATAAATTTCCTGTATGATGTAATAGAGAAATTAAAAAATCATTTGTGGAGAAGGAAAAACTTAAAGAAATAAAACATATTTCAGAATATCATGGTAAAAAATATCTAGAGGTGAGAAGATAATCAAAGTCGAAACAAGTATATAATAAGTACATTAAAACTATCAAACACAATATGAGCACTGATATCAATACTTTTTGGAACTATCTTAACAAAAAGAAAGGTCAAAGCTCAACCAATGAAAATTTTATATACAATGACATGGAAATTCCACCGAAAGATACATCACAGTATTTCGCAGAGTTCTTTGCCAGTGTGTACTCTACCAACGCGAGCAATTATAAAACAACTTTCAAAAGTCTTATGGAAGTAACTTACGATACCTTCTCAATAACATCTACAAATAAATCAGACTTTGATGATGCAGTGAAGAAACCAAAGCCAAAAAAATTTGCAGGTGTAGATGGTATACCGCCATATATAGTGAAGGGTTGCCATGAATAGTTACGTCACCCACTACTCCACATATTTAATATCATAATAAATAATGCTAACTTTCCGGCACAATAGAAAACTTCAATTTGCACACCAGTTCATAAAACAGGAAACAAACGTGATATAAAAATTATAGACCGATATCTATTATGTGTGCTCCTTCCAAAATATTTGAACAGATAATCCTTACTAAATTGTACGGCTATGTAGAAGGTGCCTTAGTTGAGCAACAGCATGGATTTATTTATGTCTAACAGATCTGTCAACACAAATTTGCTACTATATACCAACGAAGCAAATAACTTCTTAGAAAATAAGGTTCAACTGGACAAAATATTCATGGATTTTAGCAAGGCCTTCAACAGGGTGGACCATAGTGTTTTGCTGCAAAAGTTATATTGATTTGGACTCTCGTACAATATCATGAATCGTTTTAGGAGCTATCTTCAGAATCGATATTTTGTGGTTAAGCATGATGGAAATACCTCAGGCAAATTCCATGTTTCTTCAGAGGTACCCCAAGGTTCAAACTTCAGGCCCTTGTTATTTTTGTTATTATTGAATGACTTGCCAGATTATATCGAGCACTCCAAATGTCTGCTTTTTGCCGATGATGTAAACATTTTCAAACAGGTGAGATCAGTCAGAGATTGCTCGGCCCTTCAGAAAGATTTGAAAAGTTTATTGGTTTGGAGTGTTCAATGTAAGTTAGATTTTAACCTAAAAAAATGCCAAGTTATGACAATCACCCGCCAAAAGGATCGCATTTCTTATGACAACCGCATGAACAACGAATCGTTAAAAAGAGTGCATGAATAACATGTCCATACGTCCCGGTTTGGGCGGGACAGTCCCGGTTTCAGGCAGCCTGTCCCGGTGTCCCCAGCGAAGCCAACATAGTGCAGGTTTTTTAAACAGACCCAACGATCCCTGCTCACAATTATGGTTATATTTTTTGCACGCACAAGCAGCGACCTTTCATGAAGCTGTGTTGAAAATTGAATCGAATCGGCCATAGAGTCAGCCAAGGTAATTAATCGTTTCCGAGATAACCTGGCACAAAAAGAGAATACGATTTTCCTTCCCCACATCGTCCGTAATCTCCTTGTAAAATTACAAGAAAGCGAAGCTGCTGTTGACCAGCAGAATGAAAAAACTGCGGCGGCCGAGTTTTATAAAACAAGCAAAGAATACTTAGAGCAGTGGTGTCAATTCAACACAGAACAGGAAGTGTTTGAAAGGGAAAACTTAACAAAGGTGCCTACGTGGGAAGAGGTGCAGGAAGTAATGGATTTACTGATCACGCAAGGGTTTATTAGTAGCAGCCAAGTTACGAAAGTCTTTGATGAGTTTACATTCATTTCCAACTATGCGACAGATGAAAAAATCTCTGGCTGGAATGCCGAAAATGTATCGACTGAAAACCGTTGTGTTGAAATATTCAAGCATTTCCGTACTAACAACCTTCATTTAACAAACTTTGCCATAATTATTGAGTACGTTATGTGTCTGCCTGGTAGTAACGCACCAGTCGAAAGAGTTTTTTTCCAAATGAACAAAATATGGACCAGTGATAAAACACAGTTAAGTGTCGAAGTACTGAAAGTTATTCTGATTACGAAAATAAATATAAATAAATCATGTACTGAGTTACACACATATCTAAAAACAAGACCCGATATTGAAAATAAAAATTGTTCAGCCGACAAATACAAAAATACGACTTTGAAGTCACGCCACTCCTGGGGGCCTAGTTAGTAAGTCATGCCAATTTAAAAAATTTGCGTTTAGAGCTTTGATTATTTTATGTTATTCTATCTTCTATAATAAAATACTTGTAAAACACTAAAAAAATGTATTGTATATTTCCGCAGATGTGCCCCGGTTTGACAAAATAAATAAATGATCACGTTATTCATATCATTTTTGTCTATTACAATATTATCAGTTTCGATTATAACGTAATGATTACTGCAGATTGATCAGGCTAGTGCAGTGGAGATTGGAGTGGTGTTCTTTGGACTGACTTGCCAGTTTCAGATTGTGTTAGGTGTGAAGCAAGGTTCTTGAAATTGAATATTGGCTGGACGCCAAAATTTTTTGTTTTCAGAAAAGGATAAAAATTTAAATTTCCTTTAAATATATATAACGGTATTTCCTTCCATTTTGAACAAAATAATAAAACACAGATCAAATGTATATGGAATATAATAAAAAATATTATGATTCTATNATCATCTTCAAAGAGGAAGTGAAGGTGTAACTAAGAACCAGCTAGTTCCAAATATGTTTATTCACAAAACTAAATATTTCTTATCACGTCAAGTCACAAATTAACATATAACAAACGGGTCAGAAGCTTAGTGGTCCATCACAGAATTGTAAATAATGCATACACCAGTAAAGTAATACATAATAATTTTGAGACTTATAATAATAGTAATTGAAACTAATCTCAATAACTGTTGCCAACTCATTTTACCCATATATTCAGTAAGTACCCATATATTTATTATGGACATAGCTGAAAGTGTCAAAGCTATTTTTCGGATTGTCCGCGGTCTGAAGTTTGGTCTCTGACGTTTCGTATACAATTGCGGTATACATCAAACGCGACGATTCGAAGAACCAAATGCTCTAAACTGTCCTCCCAACACTTACTTCATTGTTGGAATCTCTGGTATCAATTATCCCATCGACAGTGGAATTTACTTCAGTTCAGCGCATGTAGCCTGACTTTATGTTAATCCCTTTTTCGGGAATGAAGCCAAGCCCACCACCTATGGAATAATACTGGAGACTAAAACCGTGAACGACTTAGTTAGTGCTGTGAGGACAACTAGAACATTTCATTTGTTAACTTATAACCTTTGGTAATCTCTACCGCAGTTGTAGACGAAACATAAAACCTGCAAACCACCGCCAACAAATTTGGAAAATTTCTTTGACATAGTTATCTCCAGTTGTAAAAGTTAACATCCTTTGATAGCTGAAAGTATTGGGAATACTATTAGCATGACTGGTGAATGAAATTTGTTGGTTGATATAATTTTCAGAAAATTATGAATGAAAGTAGTTTTCAAAACCTCTTATATTCATGTATAAAAGGAAGGAAGTGGTTAAATTCAAAATAAATTTCTAAATAAATAAAATCTGCTAATGCCTAAAAAACGTCTTTGCAAGGTGGACGAAGGAAATTATCTTCTGTTGCTATTCGAGTATCGAGATTCAAATTTTCAGGTAAAACAGTTGTAGATCTATTATGTCTCAGATGGCTTTTAACTAGATGTCCTGCTGCCAATGCAGCCATCAGAGATAGCTCTCCCGCAAGAACCATGCCACATACTATTCTTGCGAGCTGATTAGCATTCTCCCCAGGATTATCATGATTAGCACCTTTTACTCCCAACATTTCCAGGCAGGCTGCCTGGGCAGGAAGAACAGTACCTCCACCCACTGTTCCTATTTCTATGGAAGGCATCGTACAAGACATATAAAGATCTTCTCCTGATTCTCCCCATGGTTCCATTAGAGTCATGCAATTACTGCTGCCAACGTTTTGAGCCGGATCCTGACCTGTCGCAATAAATATGGCGGTAACAATATTCGCAGCATGGGCATTGAATCCTCCTATACTCCCAGCCATTGCTGATCCGATCATATTTTTGGAGTAGTTGACATCTACTAGTGCATGAACATTCGTTTTCAATATGGACGTCACTATTTTAGCGGAAATTATTGCTTCGCAAACTACTGATTTACCCCTTCCCTCAATCCTAGAATGAGAAATATAATTTCATGAGGGAAAAGTTGAATATTTTGAGAGATGTTGTTTCGAATATCTCGTCAATTTCATTGGACGTGAATATACTTGTTTTAGGATTTTCCAGAAATATCACTTTCAGAAACATAATGTTGTGTATATAAGAAAGGTGTGTTGTAAATCACAAATAATTTTGAAATGGAGATTGGGTTCCGGTATTTGTAACAGTATGTTCTAAATTGGCTGAAAACCCTGTTGCAAATAAAAAAAATGGAATTACATTTAATATGACTAATAACAAAAAATTCTGCAGTGGGACCAAAAACTACAAGTGTTTGAAGTATTAATTCTGTTAATAAAACAAATTTTCATACATCTAATTTATTTTGTGAAGTTGATATCAATTACGAGAAAATTTAGCAGAATCCCATTTCTATGAACTGAATATCTGAATATGAGCACTTATTTAATATGTGTAGTTTCTTAGGTGAGGCTTGTTGATGGGTGAATGAAGAAAATGGAGCTACCAAATCACAATTTTCTATTTTGTGTTCTTCAACAAAAAAGTACTCTTACCAGTTTACTGCTGCTGGTTTTTTATCTGTGCAGAAATTACCACTCAAACTCATAATCTCCATATCCGGGAATTCCTGTTGTACAAACTTTAAAGAAAGTTCAGTCCCTTTCGATAGCATATTCATGCCCATTGCATCTCCAGTTTTTGCTACAAACCTAATGAATAAGTATCGACCGGCTATACGTATTAGGATTCTAGTAAGTCTAGCAAATCTACTACTAGCATCAAACTTTTCTTTCATGAGGGCAAAGTTGCTAGGTGACTCCATCCACTTCATTGCAGCACTAAAAAAGAAAACGCCGACTTATTATTTATGTATGTATGTTATGTTAGGTAGATATTTTCTAGTGAGTCTTCATCAAGCTTCGCTCTGGGCTTCAAAAAACGTAATGGTGAGTGAATAATTCTCATGTAGTGATAATTATTCATATGAATATGTGAAATTGAAAAAACACGTTTGAAACAAATCAAACGCCAACATTTAATAAATACATAACCATAGGTCTTGCTCGACATTTTGTTATGTTGGTGCTAAATGACACATAGGAAATTAATTGCTATAATGTGGAACGATTCTTTATTGTGCAAAGTGCAAAGTGGTTTTTAGGCTATGCTAAGGCCAAAATCTATGATCCTCTACTGCAAACTACGAATGTTTAGTGTAGCTCTCAAATATTCGGACTCAACCAAATAAATCCAGCTACTTTACGAAGCCCAATGTATTTATGAATTAAAATAGAGGACATAATTTACGCATAGTATCATAAACAACACGTATAGGTGCATGTCTCTTTTCACAAATAAAAACTTCAACCAAATATTTTAGAATAATCGTTAAACCCAGAGAAACTCACCTGGCCTTAGAAATTGAAGGAAATCTAACTACCGGTCCTCTGGTCATTCCATCTCCAACAATGCTGCTTATCACTCCAGACTGTTTCAAAGCTCTACATCCCCTATTGGTACTAGCAACTAAACAACCTTCAGTCGTTGCCATTGGCACATATAGTTCGCGACCATCCAATAACAAGGGACCGGCATATCCTACTGGAACTGGCATGTATCCGATTACATTCTCACAACAAGCACCCATCACCTATAATAATTTTATCGTGAAACATAGTTTGTCCATTCATTCTCATTCTCTTTATTTTCTTCTTCAAAATAATTACAAAAATGTATAGGATTCGTGAGTAATACAATTTTTAAAACTAGAGGTATACAATGTCATCAATAAAAGCTTGAAACTACTTAAGTTCGTCCAAACTATAAAAAATGTGAGAATGTCATCGAGGTCTAATTTAAAAGTGAACCGATTTCTTGAATAACTATGGCAATGGGCAATCAGTTGAAAATACGAGGTGTTATGTGAATGGGAGAGTTGCAGGCCACCTTACACTTCCCTAAAAGAACATAAATGCGGAAAATCTTGTTACATTTACTCTCCAACACCGAATCTGACAGATCTGATACTGTAATGGATATGCATACATTCTAATGGAAGAAGCTATTGATGAATTCAAGTCATTCATATATAAATATATATTAGTATTAGGTTTAGTATTGATCTCTGAGGCATATCCATATTTGATGAGACAATAGCTGTGGCCATATCAGAGATGGTAACACTGTTTCCTACAATGAAAGTAATTCACTGACCAGGCTTAAGGAATGCCGCTTATCGCTATCGCTCATCGCTAAGTTCATCTAGAAGGATATTTTGATCTACAGTCAGGGTCGTCGCCATGGGGGGAGCCTCCCCTCCTGCTTTTTCGACTTGGGAAAAAGTTGAGAGAAAGTTGGGAAAATTTGGATTCCCTCCCTCCCTGGTTTTTCTTTTCGCTACGGCCCTGTCTACAGTTGAATGTCCCACTGAGGTTACAAAAACGATATATGTCATGATGGTCGATTTACCGTTGATAAATTCATGTTGATTACCGGTAAAAATATGTTGTGCTTCACACAGAATGTAACCCTTAAGAAGCATAAGCCTATAGCAGGGCCCCTCTCATAATACACTACCACAAATATCATGTAATTTAACAAAAATTTTTGACTTACTTGATACAGAATGCTGAAAATGAATTGAAGAAGGCTTATTCGAAAATTTTAGATATTTTAGAAGGAATTATTATTAGCCTATAATGTTCTAACTCATTGGCTAATTTTTTTATAATTCGGTATTAATTTTTCTGTTTTAATACCTGTGCTAACCGATAAATTCACCAAATAAACCAAAGGTTTTATTGTAGATATTTTTCGAAACAAACATGGGCACTTCCTCATACTTCGAGAAACATTTACCATTTAACTCATTTTTCAATAGGAGAAATAGTTCTAATGCTGTGTGAGGCTTCAGAAAAAATAATTTGTAGGATATCAGATGTTTTTTAGAAAATTTTGATAGTCGATTTATTGACTATATATCTGTAGAATAAGTCAGTTTTATCTGAATTTCTGCAAAGTAAGTGTTGAATAAACTGGTTATTCCGATTAGGAATTTGAACGTAGGGTCATTGCTCTTGATCAATAAAACCTTCAGAAAGTCCATATTTTTATTAGATAACTCAGAAAATATTTTCCAAGCTGTTCTAGAAGGGTTTTAAGAATTAACAATTTTATTTTTTACAGATCTTATTAATTCGAAATGTTTTTGTATGAAAAGCCTCTAGGCCAGATTAATTTATTTTAATTCATAAAGATTCTTTAACGTTTTATTTGAGATTTTTTCTTCATCATTAATCTATTCAATGATATTCAAACAGTATTTTTTAATACGATTGCCCTTTGGAAAATATTTTTCAAAATAGTACATATAGTCATCAGAAGCATTAATACGCTGAATTCACATTGAGCTGAAGATGGCCCCACATTCCTATGAAGAGTTGGCTGTTTCATTGAAAGATCCCTTCAACCGACAACAAGTCAGAACCGTGACATAGCATGTATTTTCATTGGTAGAATTGGAGAACATTTGATAAGGAATAATAATATACAAATGTCATCATCTTTCGATTCTACCCGTATTTTCATTGATTGATTTGAAACAAAAAAACGGTTATTGTGACTCAAAACTGTAATAGTTGACATATAATCTCACGAACTTTTTTTGTGAGTAATGATGAGTTCTTTGAATATATAAGTCGTATTCGGGTTCTCTATGGAACGGTCGTTGAACATTCAAAAGCAGTCGCATAGTTGAGCCTTGGGGGAAGTTTTGCGCGAATCTACGTTCAGCTGTGTAACTATTTTCAACCGTCCTAGAATGGTTCGAATTGCGAACCCGAATACGCGTAAATTATTTTATGTATGCAATTTTGCAATTATTTAAAAAAGTATAATTTACCCCATATTACTACCTGTAGCTTTCTATAGGTGTAAGAGTTTTTGAAATCGGTTAAGTAATTTTTGAGTATATTGATTGTAAATAAGATACATCAAAATTAACTCAATTCTTTTTATATTTGTACTACAAAAACTAACTTCTCATCAAACGTGGCGCGACTCAAAATGAATTTAATCTATTGTAGGGTAAAAGAGGGCAATGGAGGTCACTTAAGCGAGAACTCGAAAAAAAGTGCAATCATAAACAAACTATTTATTGCAACCGCCTTTAAACATCATATAGCTAATGTACTATCATTAGAAATAATTATCAGCCACTCTGGCAATCAACTTTGGATATTATACAATTAAAAAAACAGCTTTGACTCCCATTACACAAACGTATCGTAGACATAACGTTCAGCTGAGTTACACCCAGTGCATTTTGCGTGAGCCGATAGCCCACATGAGTTGCATCTGAACCACATCTCGTTTTTCTTTTCGAAATCGTTGCATACCAGGCATCTGTTTCCAGCATCTTCTGGTCGTCATCCTTATCGTCCTGGAATATGTTGTCAGTGTCATCATCTGATACAGAAGTGTCATTTGCTTCTTTTAGTACTTGTCGCTTTGCCTTTTAAGGGCCCCTCTTCTGTATTGTAGTCTTTTTTTTTCTGACATTTACCTTTCCATCTCTTTTCTTTTTCTTTATCCCCTGAATTTTTAATTTTCTTATTTTTTTTTCTCTATTAGCTTTCCTTCGATTGGCGTTGAAGTTAAAATTGTAGCGTGGTGCTTCTTTTCGCCTTTTCTTGTATTTATAAGAGGTGTTTTCTCTAGCAACTTGATCAAATCATTCAAATTATCACTTATTTGATTTGACGTGCCAGCTACTGGTGATATAATATCTGGTTCAGAAACAAGTGGGTCTACTCGATCAGACATCCCAAGAACCGGTGGATCAATTTGTTTTAAGTGCTCGGAACTGAAATTCTTTTGATGTGCTGGGAATCATGCTGGTAGCTGCGAGAGTTTCATTGCAGTCTTCGATTACAATAGTCTCAGATTGGAAAGTATCTAAGAAGATCAGCTAAGAAATCTTCCTATGTGAATACTTCCTGATTTAGTGGAAATATTCCAGTAGCTCTAAACCCCGATTCTCCTTTACTAATAGACGTAACATTATTAAATGCTTTCCATCAACGATGCTACGTCATAAGGTGTTATCTTTTCTGCAAGATGGCTTTTCAAAAATGAGTCACATTCTTTTTTATAGGCCATTTTGAGCGGACTCAAAAAGAAACGTCCAGAGGTTGCAATCTGTATGACGTGTGTGGTGGCAGAAACAACATATGAATGTGATTGGACTTGCAATATTTGTAGATGGAAAGAGAAATGTGACTAGCATGGTTGTCTAGTAATAAAAGGATGGGTTCATCTGCAGACGGCTTAGCGTGCTGTTTAAAGTGCACCAACCATTCAAGAAAGAGATTCTCATTAATCCAACCGTTGTCCGAGCAGTTGTAAAGCACTCCTGCTGGACCATCCTTCTTGAACAGAGGAGTCAACCTTTTCCTAGGGAAAATAAACATCGGTGGAATGTAACCGCCTGCAGGGCTCATAGTACACATCAAAGTGATATTTTTTCCTTTCTCCCAACTGGTTATCGATCCCACTCTCTTCTGTCCTTTGGTAGCCAGAATTTTTCCACGAGTTTGAACTGTTGAAATACCCGTTTGGTCGCTATTATAAATATTTTTTTGGAACAAATCTATGATTTTCCATCAGCTGGCCAAGTAGCTCAAAGAACATACTTATTTCGGTTTTATTAAAAACTGTTATTCTGTTTATGCTGGTCGCCTCAGGTTTCCTAATAGAAATGTTATGTCTGGTCATAAATGCAACTAATCGCGTCCAGCCATGACAAATGACAAGATATATTTAGTTTGATCTGCAGTAATCTTAGAATTCATCGATATTATAAAAATAGCTTGCTAGTAGAACATTTTTGAGATTGTTTTTAATAATAGTGTTGATACACCAGATCTGAGTTAGTTGCTAAGGTAGAATATTGTATATGAACGAATATCCGCACTGTAAGGTGATTTATCGAAAAATTACACGAAAATATTTTTCTGTCGCGTGATTCAATGTTTATATGAAAATAGCTATTTCCGGAGGGCTTTTTCTTACAGTTTGTGTCTGAAAGTTGCTTCTTTACATGACCTTCCTTTCTTTTGGAAGATTCCCACATTTTTTGTATGAATATGGAGAAGTAGAAGACCAGAAACTTTCTTTCCAAAAATCAATCTCTCCTAAAAATATACCCTTTCAATTTAAATGAGATTCCTATGGCTGGGATTTAATCAAATAACTGAATGAATGTTATTTACGTACTGTCATCGATGGCATAGGTGGATTCAACCCATTCCATGACAAAAAGTCATAATTATGAACGAATTGAGTGTTTTTTCTTATAATGTTATCTGTATTTGCTACTGAAGAACCGATAAAGCAAGTGATTTATGGCGAAACATCGTATGTCTAGCAGTGACGATGACAGTGTTCCATGTAGGTAAGTGAAACTTTACTTCTTTAATTAATTATATTGTGTAGGAATCCTGTGAGTGATATCTGATTGGATCCCATTTCGAATGTTTGGAATATAAACGGAATAGAGAAAAGTGTTTTTCATATAATTCAGCGTTCATATAAAAGTATTTGTTTCGAAAGCAGTTTTCGTGTAATTCAATGTTCATATAAAAATAGCTGTTTTGAGAGGGATTTTTTTTCCAGTTTATGTCTGAAAGTTGCTTCTTTGAATTAACTACACATCTTTGTAGAGTTAATTTTTGAAATTGATTGCTTCTTCGTTTCAAAATCGCGAAAAAGTATTTATTCAATATTGAACAGATAATAGTTAATATGATCAATTCAGCTCATATCGTCATTCACCTTTGAGCTGAGGATACTTGTGTAAGTTGTTCATTTCGAAATTCGTTCTTTTTCGCCCTGGTGATCCTGTGGACTGCATATATACATTCTTTTCAAATTTATTATAGGATGGTAATGGTGGTACAGGTGGGTAATTGAGATAGGAACATGTTTGCTTTCAGTATGAGATCATCCGTTGTCTTTGTCAATACAACAAGAGTATTATTGTCAACATACACGAATATATCCATCGAGTTATAGAATGCATATCAATCATACACAGAAATAGTAGAGGGCCCAAAATGATCTCTTGTGGAGTTCCAAGGCTAACATCGAAGCTGCCTGAGTAGCTATTTTCCACCCTAACGGTGGGGTGTATTTACAATATAGGATAAGTTCCAATCATTCAAAGGTCCTAGTACACCTGAGGAGACAACTTTGGTTCAAAAACATTTCGGATCCAACGTATCGATTTCATGGGACCATTCAATGAAAATGGCAGTAACAACTCCACCGATGTATAGCTCATTGTAAATGAATTGAACTAGTTCATTTGATGTGGTAACAGTTTGTTATAGGTTTCTTCGGTACCTAAGTTTTCATGAAACTAGGAATAATTATGATATCACGAGTACTGAGAAATGACTGGGACGTGACATAAATAGAAAGTTTTTTTTCCAAATTACAATATCTTCAGCCTTCTCAAAGGAACTTTTTTCATTATAGTTTTCTGAATAATAACATTTCTTCATGATTATTAAAACTTTCTGATTCAAATAATCTCAACTGTCAATGTTATGACAAAATGGTTTAGACTTTCACGGCTGAGGTTTTCAGTGTCATTGCTTTTCGAGTTTGATGGTTAAACCTCTGAAGAAGCTAGCCACTCGCGCCAGCGAAACGTCAGGAAGAAATTCCAAAAATCCACGGCTTTCAAACTCGAAAAGCAATGACACTGTCAATGTTATGATATAATTTGGTGAAGAAATATCCGTAAATGTTGATCTAATAATTTATGGAACATATAATTTATTTAAAATAATGAAATAGGAAAAATACTACTAGACGCTATATTCATGAAGAGATGAAGGAGTCTAGCGAGAAGAATGTGAAAACTCTTGTAATCTTTTATATGTATCTATAAGTTGCGACTGAAGGAGTAGAGCCAAAATTTACTAATCGCGATAGGAGATTTGACAAATGTGAATTTCATCGATAAAAAATTCAACTCAAAAAATAGGAGTTTTGAGAAATAGTTGACCGGAAAAATTGAAGAACTGCAGATGTAATGTTTGAAAACTAGGGACAAATTAATAAATTGAAACTTATACGTATACCGCATCTGGAGAAATGACTTATATTACCTGATTAAGAAGAATATTTATTTTTTCTTGAAGAAATACTGAATTTTTTCTATAATATTGATATGATTTGTTTGATATGGATTAACAGGAAGCTGGTGCTTTTGAGCATCTATAATTTTGCAAATGTAATTTTCAATCTATTGAAATTCCAGTTGAAATTCAGTGCCCAAAATACAAATTAAACTCACCTTGGAATAGTCATAGTTCCTGAAAGGTAGCCCAGTCAAAGCCTTTAGAGAATTGGCTTCATTGCCGACAATTTTTCTTCTGATTTTAACGCCTCTTTCTGGATTATCTAGAGCTTTTTCGAGTTGATAAGTAGCAATGTGTTTATGCTTCACTAGAAGTATAACTTCTTCATCATTAAGAGCAACGGCTCCTAAGTCGAAATCATTGTAAATAGCCAAGCACTCTTCTAGGGTTCTGCAGCTATTTTTTACATTCTCTTCGTTATTTTCTGATAGTAAATTTTGCTCGTTCAAATCATATCGACTAGTTTGAATTGCTTTATCTTCTAGTTCAACTTCTGAAACTAAGATAAACTTATTGAACTTTTCATTAACTCCACCGATTTTGCATTATTTTTAATAATTTTCAACTGAGCTTGTTCCGTTAATAAATAGGCAAATAAATAAGTTTTATTGACTGAAATATAATAAATTATTTCACGAACAAAAAAGAATTTTCAAATCTTGTAACCTGTATTATCATATGAATTCAATACATAATGAATCATCCAAGTATCGAAGAAAATATCAATTTCATATTTTACTGTTTCAGTATCATGAATCAAAATTTAGTATCGTCAGCGTGTATTTTATTAACTGTTATTGATACGTACGGTTATCATAGATCCCTCACGTATTTTTTTACATTTTCGTATGCTGATCATAATACTCACCGCTAGATTTGTCTGATTTTTCGTCTATATCACTTTTGCCAAGGAAGAATTTTTCCGACGGTTTATATACGGGTATTTCAGGAGGAAATTTATCATTCAGATTTTGGTTTATACTGAATGATTCGCTTGAATTCTTCTCCAAACTTTCAGATGTTGAAGCTCTAATTTTCTCAGTGAATTCTTCCCTGTTTTCGAAGAATATGAACTTGACTACTAGGGCCAGAAGTAGGATGAGTATGACTATATGATCAGCGCTGAGTGTTACCCACCTGAAAAAATACAAATTTTAGGAAGCTATCCGTTTTTCCACTTGTGAACAGTTCAAAGAGTAGGGAGTTCTGAACATTTTGTAATGTTAGGTGTTTGCATTTTTTGAAAACGATACATTATTTTGGATACGAGAAAAACGAAACAGAGTTGTTATCAAGGTATGGGGTACACACAAAAGTCTCAAAAATTGAACGTGGTAGGGTGAAATCTTTCAGTACCAGATAAATATCAGCTATTTCTAGGTTGTTAACAGATAAATGTTCATTGCATTGTCTAGAATACTATCATTAGTATTCGTGAGAGAAAAGATAATTGCGCTTGATTCATTGTTCACATTTGATGGCGACAAATAATTTGAGCGTTTTTGTGACCAATGAACAGTAGGTAGGTTGAAATCACAACATATCACCTTTCAATTTTACTTGTGAAGCACGCCTTTGTAAACTCGTCATCCGGTGGAAGATAAATGCAACAAAGAGGGGTTTTCTATCCAGGTACAGTGAATGTGACCCACAGGTCTTCAACATTACTATTCCAGAAAGGGCGAGCACTCACTTGATGATCGCGCGGCACTGCTATTAACACTCCCCCGAAAGATCTCTTCTGACCACGTCATATTTATTCATAACATATACCTCGTAGGCTTCAAGATCCGTATTTTGATTAGAACATAAAGTTACGCAATCAACAAGATCATTTTGTGATGCACTGTTTTTTAGTTTGATATTTCTCTTGAAGATGATCACTTGGTGATCGAAACACGTGTTGAAATAACGGTTTGGTATTGGGAAAAAAACTCCAAGTAATATTTCAGTTCATCTTAATTAGTCTGCAAGTACTGAAATTGCGATTTCATACTGTCATAAACTGAATTAAGATATCCGTACATTTCATCTTGGGATGCTCTGGGCCCGTCACTGGATATGAGACGGCATGTGCTACATTTTTATTCTAACACATTATTTCCCTTGAAAAATTTTTTTGCCTTTTCAATCGTCAGACCAGAACATTTGCCATGGAGAAAGTGTCCACAAGTACAGAAACACCCGAGCCGGTAACATGGTTATTTGTTGGCTGTAAGAATAACAAATCATGGACATAACGATGGAAATTGTTGCACATGCAGTATAGGAAGGTACTACACGTTATATGCTGAACAATAAACAACTTTTCCACTACTTAGTGAAAACTATATTCTCTATCTTTCTCTCTCTCTCTCTGTGTGATACGTGTGCCCCCATTCACAGCTCATTGTAATATAATTATTAAAATATCTCTTTAGGATCTTTGCGAGTAATCCTTGCTTTTCGTTTACTGTACCTGAATCACAATGCACTATTTTCTTAAAATGAACGTATTATCAAAAAATTGTTAATTATTCCACTTACTTCATAATATATCCATGTAAAGCCGTGTCTTCTGTGCGATTGAGCGTCATATGTTGATCAACTATAAGGGAACCAGCATCATCACTATCTCCTTCTCTGAACGGCCAGCGACTGAAATTGAAAAAATGGTGTGACAAAATGGAAGAATGCCTCTTTCTTAACGGCATATTTATTCTTTTATCGTTAATCTCTGTAAAAATATTTTAAATAACAATATAGTAAAAATAAGTTAAAGAAGGTCAAGAGCTTGTAAATATTGAGTAGCTGCTCAACAATCAGGTTATTTTCAGACTCATTCATTGAAATTCAAATTTTTTTCTCGGTAAATTACCTATGTGCATGAACCAACATCAATCCTGCGGACATGATCACTTTTACTCTTTGAACAACTGGGTTAGATTTGTGATCTTCTTCTCGAAACGCCTTCGATAAAATACACTGCTTCTTAGCATAGATACTTGTTGCACGGGACAACTGAAAAATAAATGTATTTAATTTATTTCGCAGTGATAATTTTTGCATGAAATAGAACTTTCAATATGTATACACTGTCCCGTTCCTTGATGAAAATTAATAACAATATCAATGATAATGAAACGAATTCAACTATGAAGTCTACTAGAGATGCGTTTCGCTGCAAATTAACTTCCTCAGTCGAACTGGTACATTAAATTACTCTACAATGCATTTTATATAACAGTAGTAACAGAATTCTAGGTAAACACATACATTTTGAGAAAAACTAATTGACATACAATATTAATTCTAGCTTCACAGGCAAAATTTAAACTATAAGTGATTAATCAGGAAAATATCAAAATGAGATCGAAATGGTGGGTTAACTTCTTGTTGGTGGTTCATTAGGGAATTTGACTGTCGTTGTCTATTGATTTCCAGGGATTGCAGCAGGTTCATTTGGTCCCTTATTTTCTTCATGTATATAATATGTCGTAGTTCATGTTAAAATCATGGTTTTTCTATAAAAGGTGGCAAGCGTAGGTGAAATTTGTCCTCTTCAGTTCAAAAGTCCAGTTGTGTTCAGAAATTTTCTTTTGAAATTTCTAGATAGTTCTACATAAATGAACATTTTCTACTTGGTGTAGAAGCAATCGACTGGTAGTGAATGCTGAGAAAACGATTCTTCTGCAGTTTTTTGAAAGGAAATGTGTAGAGAAACCCAAATATGTTAAAAAATAAATGATGTAACGATATATCCTTCCGAAACAACATTTCTAGGGTCACATATTGATTCTGCCTTGAGTAAGAAATTTCTTGCGGACTATATTTGCAAAAGAATGCAGTTTCTATGCCTTACCACAACTGAAAAAGTTTCAGAAGTAGAATATCTGAGGTATGTCTATTATGCAATAATACACTCAGTCATGTCGTACGATGTTTCATTATGGAGAAACGATTCCAACAGTGGTTCAATCTTTGTGAAAAGGCATGAATATAATTTTGAAACCCATTCAAAGTCTCACTCATATCCAACACGAAGTGAGTGGAAATTCAATTAGGCTGGAACAACACCGTAACATTTTATTTGAGAAATCTCCCACCCTAGCAGGATCAAACCTCTTCAATTGCCTTTTTCCAGATATTAAAAGCATTCGAACTATCAACGTTTTCAAACTAAAGGTCAAAGAATATTTGCTTGAAAAGTGTTCTTACTCTGTCAAAGAGTATTTTGAATGTCGAATTCTTATTTCACTTTATATGTGCCCTATTTTTACATTTTTATTAATATTTATTATTGTTGATGCCTTTATGTTTTCTACATTTGTGTATGTATGAAAGCAATTCATGTTTGTATTTTTCATTATGACGATTCCTATTTCATTGTTAGTGATCGACATGAAGGAATAAAATTATTATTATAAATATACACGTGTTTATATGCTTTTTGAGTAACATTTCATCTGACTTTGTACGCATTTTGTAAAAAAATGTTTGGGAATACATATGTGGCATCGGGAAAAAAACACTTGAGAATTACATGGTACTTGGAAACTGGAGATTATTATTTCATGCGAGATTTGGATACTGAATCAAGATGAGAAGTTGGTGTAATGGTCTGATGAATTGATATTGTTTATGAAGTTCATTATGATTTCAAACCTTAGTAAAGAGTTCTATACAATATACAAAACCCTCATCAAACCTGAACATAGATACAAATACATCATGTCTAATCCACAAACTCCACAACTATTTCCATTTATCAAACTTCATAAACATCATCCTATCAGACCAGTAGTGTTATTCCTAACAGCACTGTCGTATAAAAGTTTTGAATTCCTGATAAATATCATTAAAAAAATCATCCGAAATATTCATATAAACTATTAGATGAAATGCTACTCAAAAATCATACAAACCCATGTAGTTATTCATTCGGATATCCTTTCGCTTTTGTCTTGGCCAAAATCAATTTGAATACAATAGCACCATATATCACAACAAAGAAGGCCTTATAATGAATAAATATCCTTCTTGCTGAAATTTGCATAGAAAACTTCAAACGAACTATTCAACAACATCAAATTTTAAACAAATTTATATATTGGTATAGAATATTACTGGAGTTTTTTCTCAACACCAAACCGTTATTTCAACACCTTGACACGTGTTTCGATCAACAAGTGATCATCTTCAAGATTCAGTAACAATGTTATAACTTGCCACACAGGAACACATTGACTTGCACTTATTTCTTCAATATACTAATTTCAATCACAAAAACATAAAATTTTCAATAAAACTAGAAATCAACAATTCCATAACCTTTCAAGAGCTCATAATTGAGAAAATTAACGACAAACGTTGTTTCGCAATTTACCAAAAACCATCCCATATAGACATAACTTTCAACAACCACTCTAATCACCCTCATCAACATAAGTTCGCAGCTCATCACCATTTTTAGAACTGAATTTGATGAAACAAATTGGATAAAATAACAGCATGATTATTTAAGTCTTCAGCAAAAAACTATTCAAACAGATCATTAACCGAGTATTCAAGCAACATTTTATCGTGATATTTCCACTGAACAGTTTACAATACCGTAAAAGTGTTTTGTTATACAATAGCTTCTTTGGAGATGTTTATGAAAAGTATGAACTGTTCAGTGAAAATATCATAATGAAGTGTGAATATGCATTTTCACCAACAGCTATAGAATACTACATTTACCGGAAACTCATCTTAAAAAATAAAAAAATACTGACTACTAGAACTACTGACTGATAATATCTTAGCATACAAAATTGGTGTTATAAGGAAGAACGTCTAGAAATTTCTAAACGAGAATTTCTGAACACAAAAGGAGTTTTGAACTGAAGAAGACTTATTCTACCTGTGCTTGCCACCTTTCAGAGAACAATCACGAATTCGACATCATGAACTACGACATATTACACAGGTAGTTATTTTTGTGAGATTGTAGTGTGTTTATTTCCAGATAGATTCATATAGGTATTATCGTGTTATTTGTATATCGTATCATTTTGGGAAAATAAACATTATTATTACTATTATTATTTAACCGTAGTTTGCGCTGGTCAGGCCCTATCCCCCGAAGCTCCGATACATTCGAGAAGGCGCATCATCAACCAGCATCATCAACCAACGACCACTCCCCACACCGTGGGGTAAGTGTTCATTGAGTCCGTGGAACGGACGATTTGGGGTGAAAACTCCTATAGAGATGCATCATTTTTCGGGTCTTTACGTCGAGTTGATACAGCTCCTCCCAAGTCCACTGCACTACTCCAAACGAGTAGAGTAAGATTGGAACGGCAAGCATTTCTGTTGCAGCAACTTTGTTATTCTCCGACAGTTCTGATGACCAGATCAGTCGAAGTTTATGCTGATACTTGCCGCGGAGAGAGTTCTTTACTGCTGTTACTTCTTTGAGTGGCGTTATTCCACCCCGAGGTAAGTATACGTCTCTTCGGCATCCAGATGGAGTAGAATGCTTCCATCTACGAGCTGCACATCCTCTCTGTAGCCTCCGCATCGTCCTCTTTTGAGATGGATCATTGATTGATTGATTGATTGATTGACATTTGTCTATCCCGAATTTCATACCGATACAATGCGTGTACTCTTCCATCACCCTCAAGGACTGATGGAGATCCTTCTCTCTAGAGGCATAAAGTTTGAAATCATCCATATAAAACAAATGGGTGACCTTGTGCCTCCGGTTTCCGGGGGTGCCACAGTTATACCCTCGAGTATTTCTGAGCGCAACGGATAATGATGTTATGGTAAAGCGAGTTCGCCAGAGTGGTATCAGTTGTTCAATACATATCACTATTTTGTCGGGTACCGCAAGGCATCTAAGCAAATGTAAGATGAGCTCATGCTATGTTGTATCAAATGCCTTGCGGTAATCGATCCATGCCATAGAGAGGTTACCGCAAGGCATCTGAGCAAATGCAGGCCATAGAGAGGCGTGCTAGTACTGAATCGAGTTCTGCGTTATACATCTATCATTGCCCATTATTATTATTGTCATTGTAAAAATCATTTTATTTTAATTGTTTTAAAGAGTTCAGTTACAAATTATGTATTTAGTTTTAGAATTAATTTACTTTTGTTGAATTTTTTCGCCTATAGTCTTCTTTTGAGTATGAATTGCTTAGACTTCATTTTCATTGTTATGATTTGTATGTTACACATGTGCATAATGTATTGTTTTTAGTAATCAGTCTTAAAGATACCCACAACATTTTTTTAATGTAACAAATCTTGTCAAAATGGGGGTTTCCCCGTTTTTGAATTAATGAACGTATCAGAATGCAAACACTTCTCAGCAATTTCACATGTTTCGTAAATATTAAATCAGATTTCATTTAGTTATTGCTTGAATTCAGGGTGGCCAAATAAAAACTCACTGTACATATCGACTAGAAACTGATCATTTTTTGTGGCTAAAAAGATGGACTACACAATGATATGCGATTTCTTGAAAGATTGTTCTTGACAATCACTACCAAAATTACTTTTTGCATATTTATTACTAGTTATGACTTTGTTAACCTTCTGTTGAGTATTAGAATGAAATAAAACGCTTCCGGCTCACAACTATATATATATTCCTAATTCCAAAACCAAAAAACAACTGAACTCCGTTTTCCACGAGTCGGTAGCTCATGTAAAAAAATGTACAATAAAAACCTTTTTTTTTATACATGATCCGATATCTAACACCTTCAATGGTTGAAATTATCTTATCTTTATTATGAATGTGCTTATTTCCCTATGTGGTATGTTTGCCAACGAAATATCATTAAGAACATTGAGTAGCCAGTGAAAATTTGATTCATTCTAGATTATATTACCACTGCGAGAATGCGAGCCATAAAAAATTGATAAACTCTCCTGTTATTATAATACTAATATTTTCATGAATTGTCCGGTATTATAAGGTAATGAAGCCCCGACAGCATAAGTATTTCTACATGATTATTCAAATAACATACATTATCTACCACTAAAAATTTCAAATGAGCGTGTTACTTACCTCCAATATCAATGATAAACAAGCTGGGTAAAATGTCATGAAAACAACGTAATTCACCAATACTGACAAGCAAGCGAAGCATGACAACATTTCAAGCCGATGTACTCCTGGAAATTATTCAAATTAATTGATTGAAACAAATATGAATTAAATAAATTCCTAATGAAATTAGCTTTTGTATAACTGATATGACTGAGTGACAGTCGTTGCTAACACTGTCCAGGTTTTGCCATACCCACCATACTCCCCAGACCTCTCGCCAACCGACTACCATTTTTTCAAGCACTTCGATAACTTTCTCCCCGGTGAAACCTTCGTCCATCATGACCAGGCAAAAATGGCCTTCGTCGACTTCATCTAATCCGTGCTCGGGATTTTTATGCTGACGAAATTAATCGACTTGTGTTACGTTGGCAAAAGTGCACTGATTCAATTACAGTTAAAAGTAGACTCATAAAAACAAACAAAACTTTTGAAAGAACCTGATAATAACTCAGTATTTCGAAACTTCTATGAGCTTGCTTTCTGTCTGCCTGTTTATGAAAAGCAAATACTTGTGAAGACCTGTTATTAACATTTGGGCTTACAAAAATATGCACTACACATCACGACAATATGAAGTAATGCATCTTATTTATCGCTTATGCAAAGGGAATAGCATTTTTACAAACATATCTACTGCAAATCAAACTCATGACAAATATTATACAGGGTCGCTGATATGTATGGAATCGGTCTATTATCTTTTAAAGTGATATAGCTAGTGAAAAATGTTAAGGTACTAAAGTTTTGGGGTTTTTCAAAATCTATCATACTAAATAAAAATTGAGTATATAGGATCAGTCAAAAACTCTTGAAGACATAAAGTTAGTTTTTCTTTGATATAACACCCTATATATTATTCCATATTTCAATTCTGCTCGAAAATCTGAACAAAATTGAAATAGCAGATCATTTCCTAAATTCAACCATTTTCGAGATATCGAGAATCAAATTTATTAAAGAAAAAGCAGAAAATAAAAAAAGCATAATTGTACAGGGTTGATAAAAATGATTTTTTTGATGAATATTTAGGATGTTTGGGATTTTATGAAAATAATAGTTATGCTAGGAGAAAAAGAGAGAATACAAGTTTCAATAAACAACAAACATTTTTCTTGGAATTCTATTTTAAAGATGCTCAAAGTGTTCACCATTAACCTCCTGACAGTAGTGAACTCGCTGAAAAAAATTTTGTATCGAATCTGAAATCATGTGAGGAGGAATGGTAGAAATTTCATGCCTTATTCTTTTTTGCCAATTTTCGATATTTGGCGGCCTATTTTTGTAGACTACATTTTTTATGTAAAAAAAGTCAAGTGGGGTAATATCGGAAGACCTAGCTACCCATTCAATTGCTCCACTGCGTCCAATCCATTTATCAGGAAATGTTTCATATAGATATGCCCGTACTACAGGTCCAAAATGTGAAGGAGCCCCATCTTGTTGAAACACAAATTTTTCTGCCGGCAAATTGGGATTGATACTATTTGGGAATAATTGTCTAAGCTCTGGGATAATAGGCCGTTGTAAATCAATAAATATCGTTCAGAGGTCAAATTCCCTTTATAAAATAGGGTCCTGTGACGTGTTCATCAATAATGCCACACCAGACATTTACTTTTTGTGGCGGTTGAGGGTGAATTTCCTCCATTTAATATGTATTGTGGTCTGACCAATACCTACAGTTGTGTCGATACACGTGCCCATTTAAACAAAATGTAGATTCGTCAGAAAACAATATGTGGTAGACAAAGTTGACAATTTCATATAATTTATCCATAATAACTCCACAGAACTCGATTCTACGATCAAAATCGTCTTCACTCAATTCTTGTACCAAATGAATTTCATATGAATGGGCATTTTTGCAGTTTTCAAATTATTTGAATGGAATATCGACTCATGTTATCATTCAAAGCCATATTTTGTGCCGAATTTACTGGATTTTCCACCACATCTAACAAGACATTCAAAGAATTTTCTTCATTTGTAATGCTTACTGGCCTTCCACTTTTTGACACCTCCAGTTTCATGAAAACGCTGCAATGTTTTTGAAACAGTTGATTTAGAAATGGGTCCAATCCATTGAAAATATACACTACTTTGTCACAACTTCTTCTTCTAAGATTTTATCCTATGATCATTAAAATTTCAATACGCTTAGTACCAGTTAAACGTGCCATTTTTGCGCGAAAATTATTTAAACTAAATGTCTTTTTGACATGTGTTATCAAGATCATCACTGTTGGACAAAAGAACGACGCGCGTTGTTATGGAGCTGGAAACTTTCAAAAAGAAACTTGATGGACTATGAAATTGATGGACTGATTTATAAATAAATAGGGTCGTTCAGTCGAATCAAATTTTGTGCATTTTTATTTTATTATAGTACTTGTCATCCAGAATACACTGGCAAAAATTTCAAAATGATAGTATTCACCGTTATTGAGATACGCGACTTTGAAATTGCGCGATAATTGGTCAAAGACGAAACGGACTGGTTTGAGTTTGACGATTGTCGTGTCACTAAGTGTTCCGACGAGGTTTGAATTTACTGGAGTCTCTGGAGACACCCTATATTTTGTTTCATGAAACAGAGGACACTGGCAGATCGAGATCTTCAGATGATGTGGTGCTGCAGATTTTTCCGGGTTTTCCTACAGCTCAAAAAGCAAATGCCCCACTGGAATCAATAAAGTCGCCCCGGAGCGCCACCTTGGCTGTGAAAGCCTATGTTTTTATATTTTTCTCTGAAGTGTTATAAAGTGAAGCATTTAATCTTTGAGGTTTGAATAAGGATGTGTTCAGTCCAGGAAATATTTAATAATACAGACACAAGTAAAATAATGGCTCATTCATGGTTATGGAATACTTTGTTCAAGCGTTCACCCTGTATAGTACAACACAGCTGGGCGACTGCACATCTGGACAAGCAACCTTGCTGGGGTAAGAACCTTTCTCCCTTTATACTTTTTACTTTCTACCTACATTCCTTTATAATACTATTGCTGTTTGCGTTTTAATAAGTTTATTAGTTCCAAAAGAATACATAAACAATTTTTACCAAGCACTAAACATCTAAATTTCATTTGTTAGAAAATATTTCTAGAAAACATGAGTTTGGAAGAATACAAAAGAGCGCAGGGAGCAATTAAATCAAAAGTAACCATATTCACGACTTTCTTAAATGAAATAAACAATAAAACCGAAATTCTCGATCTAGACTATATCCAAGTGACGGAGAGACTTTCGAAACTTGAAAATGCTCTTGACAAATTTGAAAATATTCAAAATTTGATAGAAAGTTCATCTGAAGATGCAGAAGTAAATTTCTCAGAAAGAGAATCATTCGAAACACGTGTCGAGGTGTTAAAAATAACGATTTGGTGTTGGGAAGAAACTCCAGTAATATTCATTACTACACCAAAGGTTCCAAACAGTGTATCACAAATATGGCAGGTAACAAAAATGCCACAAAACGAACAATTCTCTCTTGCATTTCCACAATTTTCGATCCACTTGGCCTCCTCAGCCCAGTTACAATAACATCACGAATCATCATGCAAAAACAATGGTTAGAAAGATTAGACTGGGATGAGCCCCTCGCTATGAATTTTGAGTTGTTCTGGAATGAATTCAAAGCAGAACTTTCTTCTTTAAATCATGTATAAATTGCTAGACACGTTTTTGCAAAAATCCGAAACGAGTAGAAATGCATGGTTTTTGCGACGCATCTCAAAGTGCTTATGGTGCTAGCATATATATGAGATCAGTTGATCAAGATGACGGCATCCACGTTAACTTGCTGTGCTCAAAGGCCAAAGTGGCATCACCACACACTATTACAATACCTAGATTATAGTTAAACGGTGCGCTTATGCTCTCGAGGCTAGCGGAAAAGGTCTCGGATGCGTTGGATACAAAATTTTACAGGAGAATTTTCTGGACGGACTCTACCATATGGGTTGTCTTAAAACGCCACCAAACCAACTGAAGGTATTTGCCGCGAAATACAGCAAAAAACGAGCTCCGATTCTTGGCGTTAAGCCGGCAAAGTTAGTCTCATGTTTGCTTTGGTGGCATGGTCCTTCTTGGCTTATGCGAAGCGAATAGCCAATTCCAAATACCCCTTTTCTGAAAGGTTTCCGATTATACTCTCACACAAACACCACTTCACAAAATTATTGTTCAATGATGAGCATAAAAGGCTGTTACATGCCGGTCCACAACGATTGTTGTATTCCATTAGAGAAACTTTCTGGTCCACCTCGGGCCGCTCCACCGCATGAAAAACGCCAATTTATAAAATGTTTTAGAAATATTCCGATATTCGTACAACGCATTATTGGAAACTCACTAAGTGAGAGATTGGAACCACAGCCGCCATTTTACATCTGCGGAGTAGATTATGCCGGACCACTCATGATCAAAAATAAGAAAGGTCGCGGTTCAAAACTTTCTGAATGCTACGTCAATCTATTCATTTGTTTCGTGACGACAGCAATACATCTGGATTTAGTTTCCGACCAAACGAAAGATTCACTTATTTTAGCCCTTCGTAGGTTTGTAGCGCGAAGAGGAAAACCTCTAAAAATATCTTCTCATAACGGAAAGAATTTCGTCTCTGACAGTTCTGAACTAGCCGAGTTGGGTAAGTTTATTCAATCCCACGAACTTCAATTAACGGAATCATTCTCAATCGAAGGTATTGAATGGAAATTTATTCCGCTATACTCTCCGCACTTTGGAGGTCTGTGGGAAGCTGGCGTAAAATCCATAAAATATCATATGGAACAAGTCATGGGAAACGCTCACCTCACTTTTGAAGAACTTTATTCTTTATTAACGCAAATCGAGGCAATAGTAAATTCTCGTCCACTCACACCACTTTCCACTCATCCATCAGATCCTTTACCTCTTACTCCGGCACACATGGGGTACCAGATGAAGATTGAAGAACCGTACTACAAAACAAATTGTCATCTTATGAAAGGACGCAGCAAATCACTTCCGAAGATCAGCAAAGGCTCGAATGGAAAACGTATCAACAACAATTAGAGACGGGATCCAGGCAAGGATAGTATGAACCGCGTGGCAAACATTCGAACTTCAACTAGAATGGTCAAGACATTCTTCAACAGAATATGTCCACTCCCAATAGAGGACATTGAAAGCCACTCCTCGCCGGGTCCGCATTTCATATATCTGATGACGTCACGCCCCCTTTTGCCTAACCATTTCTTTGAGGGTGTTTTCTGAAGCATCTGATTTATTCTGAGAAATTGTTTTCGCTAATATTCTTCAAATGACGTGTCGATATAATTTTTTTGAAATGAAACGTGAAAATAACCCTGTTTAAACCTCCTTGGAAGTATCATGTCATCGCGTTTATAAAATCTGATCCATTTGTATTCGGCTCTATTTACAGTTGGGGCAACGAAAAATGACAATACGTTGTCAATAAAATTCGGAATGAAACAGAAACGGTTCTGTTCAATCAGCGAGACCTCTTGTCTGGATGATGGCCTATAGGTACTCGGTACATTAAAACGTAAGTCGAAGTCTAAATTAGACAGTTGATAAAATATCACAGTTCTTTTCACCACTCATAAACTGCAGGCATTTCACAATACATAGCAAGTAAATTTTTTATCGCAATTATAAATGTTCACTTCTAATTGGAATTGGCTTTGTTGCATGTTCAGCAAACTGGAATATTTATATTCCATGCAGACGGACTTGCAATATTGAATATAAAATATAATGTATTTACAGAATAATTGAAAAAGAGTTTGAAGAGAATTTTATGAAACCAACATAAAATCGTAGCATGAGGTTAGCTTTTATTGAATTTTATGAATGAAAGAAAGCAATTCTTCAATAAAAGTTCAGTGAAGTAGCTTCGTTTCAATTACTTTATCCACTCATTTCGTTTGGATGTATAAATTGACGACGCATGGGTAACTTTCTGTTGCCTCAACTGTAGAGAAAAATATTGAATTTAAAAATAGTTTACCAGATAATGTTCCAACACCTATGACCAACGTTTCGACAACCGTATCCAAAGTAATAGTCGGCCCTAGAACAGACATTCCTTTGGCAATGTTATTCTTGACTTCGGTTTTACTAGAAGCATTCAAAGCAAATTGAGCAAGCATAGCGGCTTTTGATAAATCAATTAACAGTAGGAAGAAGAATAAGGCATCCCTAAAAATAAACTTGCTCATTTCATTGTGTGGCGGTTTCCATGTGTCACTTACTTTAGGTCTGTTACGTTCATTCGCAGGATGTTTAATACAGTTGTGGTGAATATGAAACTAGAAAATACCGTGAATAGTCCCGCTATACCTGAAAAAAAAATTGGATGAGAAAATATAACAATGGACTGAATTCATAGTAATAGAACGTGGGTGTTTAGTCATTATTGTCTCACCATGGATATATAGCTGAATCTGAATGTGGGGTTAAGCCTTGGAAATACTATAAACTTAACGGACGTAAAAAGTCATATCTCTTAACTTTCGAACAGAACAATCAAAGTCAGACAAAGTTCGACATCATTTTCAGTACTTTTTAATAAGAAAAACAAGAGTCTAGGTAGCATTAACTAGTCGCAAAGCATGTCTTTTTTTAAAGAAAGTGGGGGTCTTGTGATAGTTCGTCATTCAATTCCCAATACAGCATTTGTTTAGTTTTGGAAATCGGACCTGCAGTTCTCGAGTAATTAACAGTTCAACATTCTCATTGGGAACTATTATAATTTCAAAAAACTAATTTTATTCAAATCTCACTTCAGTTTATTTTCATAAATCATAAATCTTCGAAATGTTCACCATTCACTTTCTGATAATAATGAAGCCTATTAAACATTATGATCAGTGTGTGGGGTATTTTTTGCAAGCACCTCATATTTTTTCCATAAGGTTCTGAAATGAACTGCGATTGCGTATAGCATTAAAGCATACTTCACCCCCCCCGTAAGTTATACGAGAGTATACGAAATTACCTCAGAGAATTTCCAAAGAGGCTCCTTTATTGTCAGGAAGTGTATAGTGAACTATATGGATAGAGATTTGGGAGACCTATAGAACGAATTATCACGAGATTCCCTTTGAAAAAAAGTTGATAGCAGTCTTTTAGCGGTGACACAATACTTTTTGTATCATCAAACATTACTAACCAACCTTTAAATATTTACAGGAAAAGGGACTTTTCACATCCGCACTACTACTTATTTATGAAGTGAAATGATGTATGACTGAATTAATGAAATCTGTTTGAATTTCGGTGGAGAATGATTCGTATACAACTTGGATAGACCAGGACTCTCCACTATTTTATATTATGATACGTAGCACAATTATGTTTCGAACTTCCAGAAAATCCAGAAATAAAAAACAATTAAGATTCACATTCATAACTTTGAAATGATGTGTTGAGAAAAAAAGCGAGTGTGCTTTAAAATCCGACAATTTATGAAAAATAAAAAATATTTTCATTACATTTTTTCAAGTTACCTTGAGGCTTAGCTCATCCAAAAATTCGATTTCCCATGTTAATAACACAGGAATTATAATTTTTTTATTTCAACTCGATTTTTTTAACCAAAAATTTTTTTTATAAGACATGATGTAAAGCTTTTGTAGAAAAATTAAATTTGTTAATAAAATATTTGTTAATAATTAATTATACCACATTTTTGTCAAATTGGAACTTTTCATTTTACATTGAATAATATTTACAATAAATTCTAGAGATTTAATGAATTGTTAAAAAACGGCATTATGTATAGATGATTTTTAATCCACAGTTACTATGAACTAATAATATAGATGAACTAGTTTTACTCGAACTTGCGTTAGTATATTTGGGAACCCGTTTCACGAAAAACACTACTTCCAAAGATCCTGGACCGACACACCATAGACGATGGCTTTCGAGAGCCATTTATTGCTTGGAAAATTTTCAGTTCCAGGAACAATTTTCCAGAGTAGAAAGCCAAGGACTCCGTCATATCTATAACATATACCTAACATTATTGTATGTATAAACATGGTAATGTGCGCCTTTGTCAATTCAAGCTCCGCGACAAGATTTAGAATATTTTAAGAATTAATTGAAGTATAAAACGATCAATAAGAAAATTTCAGAAGCAGCGTCAAAAAAGTTAGCACTCATATCTGGTATTCGTCTAAAGAACGTATTTGTTTATCACTATTCGAAATTAAAATTTAAATTATCAAATCAATGAATCAAAAAGCTAGTGAAACTACAAATTTCAAACGTAGTAATATCAAAAAAGTCAAGATTGATTCTTTCACGACTAAAAATGTGTACGAATTGAGCAATTTCAACTTTCAAATGAATTTCTAAAATCACATCCATATCAATAGACATCTGATAAAGATTATAAAACACGCTAAAACATTTTTAAAAATTTACGCGTCGTGAATGATACTGCTGAACGAGGATTTCAGTTGATGGAATCTTATAATCGGAGTTAAACTTATAATGAGGAACAAGAACTATTGATTTGAGAGTGTTTTTGCTCAAAGGAACTTTTTTGAAGCAAATTCAATTCCCTACAAAATTAGCACACTCATTTTTTGTAAGTACCGAAAAATCTAGGTGAAACCAAAAAATGTGTTCCCCGTGTTATTTATATGTGACATCGAATTTTCGAATAAGCGAAGGAGGCTTCGCTTATCAAAGTCAATTAGAGGTAATTGACTTTGATTTTTTTTCCAACGGGAATATATTTTTTTCTATAGATTTTCAGGTTGGACCATCGCCTAAAAATAAAACACCCTTTTATTATTCATTTGTGGTTCTGATTTATTTTGTAGTTTTATTAAAATTAACATTGACATCTCTTGCCAATATTACTCAACCGTAAATTTATGCTCGCATCTCTCTCTATTGCTCCTGCAGTAATATACGAAACGTGAATCTCCCGCTCTTCCAATCTTCGCTAACTTATATCTCCGTCTCAACTTCCGTTCGCCTAGCCCGATCACACTTCGTAATGCATTCACCAGCTTACTTCCTAAGTCAAGGGTGCGTAAAGAAGTTTTACTTTGAAAATATGAATACTCATATGTATGAAAGCAACTGCAAACTCTCGACGCGTGTTTCACCAATCAAGTTTAATAATTTTCTCGTATTCTACCACTATATCGAATTCTTATTGACACTACTGAATCATTTATTTTCCAAAATCATTACAAACTATCAAAACAATGCGTGAGCAATTGCTACCAGCATTTCAATTTCAGCGGCACAAAGTATATCGAAATAATGAATGCTGCGTCTACATGTAATCTATATACAGTGTGTAAAAGTCAAATGAAATAAATTCATAATTTCGGTTATAGTACATATTTTAACAAAA
>NW_019291648.1:39251-72769 GCF_000500325.1 Leptinotarsa decemlineata
AAGAGATCCCTTAATATATTTCAACAAAGCATTCACCTTTTTGTTGGTAATTGAATAATTGCTGATTCATAAATATGTATAGGAATGTCCGAGGAAGTAACCTATTATAGCATAAAAGCAATATCTAGTTACTTTCTCCAAGTTATGTTACGCTAAGACCATGACATTGAATAATTTTCTCTTCACTTTCTTTCAGCTGAATTCATTTCATGAACGAGACTTACTTAGTATATACTTCGAACCAAGTTTGTGTAGTTTACAGAAGTGGTAGTAACAGTACAGGACAGCTAGGCATCGGATGATCGTCATTACTATTACATCTGCAGCATTGTATTCCGCCTATAAAACAAATAAAAATAATGAATATTAAAATGTCGGGAGCATCAACTAATTACCAAAAACACTTGATTCAAATTACATAAGTTTCATACATTTTTCTCGAACTTAATTTATGCATCGTGAATAGTTAACTAGATGATATAAAATTTACAGATGATTGTCCCACGAATATTTATTCCCGATTTTTCAATTTTCAAAATTTTTTTTCTACTACTTGGAAGCTGTCTCCCAAGTCTCAGAAAAACACCGCAGCCAATATTAGATATTTTGAAATATGCCAATATTCACACACCCAAATTGTTTAGGATCCTTAAGCGTAAATAAAAAATCTAAATATGCTGCACGATATTTTTTAATGTTATTAATCACTCAACTTATTTGAAATGCCAATTAAATATTATATAACAAAGTCTTTCCGTCACGTCTGTCTGTATGTCAGCGATAAGCTTTCAAGTTACAGAAAGGATTTCCATACGATTTTCACCAATAACAGGGTGATTCGGGAAAATGTACGTGCATAGTATATTAATGTTTTGTGTAAATTGGTAGAAATATGACGATATTGGCCGTGTGAATTTGGGGCGGTGCTGCACGTGCGAAGCCGGGAGTTTTCATCGAAGAACGCTGCATAGTCGCTTTGAAATATAACAAACTTATTCACTAGATATTATTCTTCATTTATAGGTCTACAGAAAAATCCGCGATATCTTATGTCTTCCTTTTAAGGATAGCATATTATATATATTTTAATGTTTAAAAAAATGTGATAATTGGATTGCTATTTAGTCTCATTTCTGTCAAAATACAAGAAGCTCCACATTACACTCATAAAATTACCCCTTTGTCAAAAAGTATATATTGGTTAAACGAAACAAGTTTTCGAAGATCGAGACATGTTAAGGCATGTATTAGATGAAGATCATTGAATGGAGTTCAAAAGAGCTAATATTTTTAAATAAAACACAAGCACTACAGGAAAACGCTTAAGATGCTCTCAGAGCGGTGCCTGTGCGAAAGTAGCGATTTGAATCGCTGGAGATTAAATCCATTTGGAAAAACGTTCTCAAGAAGTTTATTCCACATGAACGCAGTTCAAGCAAATAACGGAAAGTCTTTTTTTTGGAAATGGTACATACTTCTGATACAAAAAAAAAGAAAATGAATAAACGAAAACAAATTAGTTTCAGTATTCCTTCGTCTTTCTTGGAATTTCAATGATGTTGGTTTCGAACAATATTTGTAATTATGTCACTTGTATGTCAATTCATAAAATCATTTAATTTAAATTTCATGTTTGTGAGTTCATATTTGTAGTTTATATTTTCTTCTAATATTTCATAATTATTTGTGAAAAGTCTTGACAGAGAAAGAAAAATCGAAAGAAAGAAATTGTTTCACTTGATCAGTTCTACTATTCATATACGAAAAAATAATAATGTATATCTATCAAAAGTTTTATTCAAATATTTTCATTTGTTAATTATACGTTACTTTCATATTTTTTCATTTCTTCAAATTTGATGTAAATTAATTTGATTCGGAAGTATTCACATTGTGTACATTGACTAAACCATGACAAACAAGTAATATATTTTTCACATTTAATAATTTTTCTATAAATTTTCGTGGCAGCTGAATTTTTAATGAAGGGTATACTCTTAAATTATTAGGATTCAAAAATTGGATGAAATTGGATGAAATCCATATCAAAACTTACTAATTAGAATTATTTTGATTTTCACTATGAAAGATTCACGAAACCGCTACATGCTACTGTATAGCGAAATACGTGTCACAGTTTTGTGAACATTTTCTATTGAAAATTGAAATAAACTTTATTAGTAAGCTTTTATGAAAATTCATTTTCCAACTTTAGGCATGAAAGGGCTTAGAATAGATAAAAGTTTAAAATAACAGAATACGACACAATGCAATTTAAATAACATAAAACTTTAGACTTGAAGAAGTTCAGATTAGTTAGAAGTTCGAAATCATAGGGAATGACAAAATATAATTTAGGTTAAAAGACGTTAAAGTTTGTTGTTAAGGGCATTCATTTATTTTATATAGATGATATTGAGTTTTATGCCTCTAGAGAAAAAACTTCCGTCAATCCTGAGGGTGGTAAAAGAAACACATGCTATCGGTATGAAATTCTGGATAGACAAATGTGCAACGATTTATTCAAAAAGGGGATGATGCGAGGATTACAGATTGAATGTTTAGCTCGTAGACGAAAGCAACTGGTTGAATCTAATATAATCAGAAACCACGCTGACTCTACCCATACCAATTGGTTGTTCTGATTTATCAGTTGGAGGAGCTGGACACAAAGAATTATCACAACTCCATCACTGAGTTCACTTCACTCCAGTCTATAACTATGGACATAATGCTGCCCTACGAGTACTTTATCACCCCCTTCAGCAGTCCTACGGTATTGACAAGAGACCGGTATTGCCCAGCGCTCCTGGTAAAATTAAATCCGCTGTGGGGAATAGGAAGAGCCGAATTTATTGAAAAGTCATTCCTCACACTTAGACTCATACGAGCTGCCTACTAAAGTACTTCAGAACATCTAAGTAAGATGATGCTTTTTGAAGAGTTTTCAAATATGGGGCGACAAATATCGTCTGAGAAAAAGAGGAAAAATGGATGAAATACCGAAATTTTCTGTTCGAACTCAGCAGACTCTACAGACAACGCACTTTATTGAAATGGTTGTTATGATTATTGGAGTCCTTTGGGAATCTCAAGATTATGCCGAGTTGCTGCACTGAGGCAGAAATCTTGGTAGGGTATACATATACAGAAGGCTATCATTATTGGCTCTATGCATCTGTTCAGGTAACATGAATTCTCGGATCCCTTGATCACGGTGTGGTTATTGATTATTGATGCTGTGAGTTTTCTGAAGTATCGGAGTTTCGTGGAAAGGGGTCGGCTGGAGCAACCTCTCGGGTTCATGAGAAATAAAGACAAGGTTTATTGAGTAACTTGTGAATTGAACTGTTTTTCAAACATGTATCTAGGTCAAAATTGAAAGAAATCGGATATGAATGAAGTAAAATTCATTTGAATTATATGAAACAGAAATTGAATTATAGATATAAATAGATAAATCAGATTTGAAATAAGAAAAATTTATACTTTGTTTCATCGAAATAGGTCGATATTGAAGCTCAACATACTGGATTCTAAACAAGTCATCGTTCTGGTAGGAATATATTTTATGCTACATTACTTTAATAATATGATAATGTATTTCAATACATAATACATAACATTCAAATTAAAATAAAAAACAGCCATCATCACTCCATATTGAATTTGTGAATGAACAAAATAGTTGTCGTTCGATTTATATTCACAAATCTTTCAAGCTTTACTGTGGAGCATTGCTTTCAACCTGCCAACTAAATTCGTTATATCTTAGTACGAAGTACGATATATCACGAATACAAGTCCGATATTTGACATTTCTTTAAATTAAGAGCTGAATTAGCCTATTGTTCGTAATTCGTAAGGATCGTAATTTGTCAGCATATAAATCCATTTTTCAATAAATATTTCAACAAGTTTTCAAAGATGGTAGAATATGCAGTGAAAGATGCAGAAAAAAACAGAAAACAAATCTCGTTCGGCGGACGATGTCAAAGCTCAACTTTGCAACGTACCCTGCTTTCATTTGATGTCTCGTTCATCCTTGATATTTATGGGTTCAGCAGTGCATTCATGGTTTCAGTGTAACACCACGATAAGACCTATGGTGAGTCGAAACGGCGCTGACTTTTCTATGAGAGAACCGAAATGAAAAATCATTGAAAAATAGAAGTTCAATGAATATATGGTTCAGACGACGTATTTCTGGAAATGAGTTCTAACCAAGTCCCACTGGCAACTTAATAGTTGCCAGTGCGACTTCATCGGGATTGCATATGTTTTTGTTTTCTTCTCGAAGAAAAGGAAAATATAGAACATTTTAGATCCATCCATTGAATAACATAAGGCTTATAGATGGACAATTTTATAAACTGACTAGCAAATTGAAAATTAACCAATACACTTTTTTAATTAATACCGCAATGTTGTGAGACACTTTAAAAAAAAATATTATCTGCATATTTTTGTATCATAAAACGTGTGGCGCAATTGAAATGCTTCCACAAATACTTCGATGTCTACCGATTGCACGGCGAAATTATCAAGAGCAATTTCTTAATCGATAGTATGCTTAGGCAGGTATGAGGCACCAGCTGAATTAAACTTGCTAACATTTTTTAGTAGCTCCAACTGAACAATCGCATGTATGCGGTTACTCATAAAAAATAATGTGTTGTAATTTCAGGATTGAAAAGTTGATTGAATAAACTTGCCAGTGTGCGGCTAGCCTTAGTGGAGGTTTATTGACATTGGCAGTGAAAGTGAATGGAAAAAAAAACCTTTTATCGTGTCTATTTGCCCTTCAACATATGTGTTTATTCGGTATCCTCTTATTTGTTAGACAGTACAGAAATTATTGTTAGTCCAATATTCAATTGAACGTTCAATTCAAAATTGATTTTGGATTTTAGTTCTGACTATCCTTGCAAAAATTAAACTGCAGATATACCGGGTGTCCCAACATTGCAAATTCGCTCGATACATCGATAATGCTGATATGTTTAAAAACATTCTTAAATAATAGTTATATGACATATGAAGTTACGTTAAGAAAAGTGTTCCAGATGCACAGGATGTTTCATTTTTCCAAAATGACAGAAAAATATATTTTTCAATTGCGAATTAACCATTTTATTATGCGCCGATGTTAAGTTGAATTTTTTTTTAATAGGCAGTAATGAAATTACTGCCTATTAAAAAATTTGTTCTCCCGAGGCTCATTTTCTTCCATGTAGTACTAGCAGTAAAAGAAATCTTTGATTTCATAGTTGCCCTCATGCAGAAATTTATTGGTGTCAGATTCGGCAACCTCGGAGGCCTTGAAATAGTCCTAATTACTACTACTACATTACATTCAACTTCTCTTCCACTTCTCTCAAAAAATGTACTGGTACTTCATTCAGCTGAAACCACATTTCATTTTTGAAGAGATGAAAATATTGTTCAATCAACCCGGAAAAGTCATCTCTGGTAAATTGAAGGAACTCTTGTCCATTCAATTTTCGTTCTAAAAAATATTTTCTGCTAATATAACTATCCGCAGTACCATCTCATACATTTGAGGATCTCCCCCATCAATCGACCTTGACCTTGATTGACGCCACATGACCTTAGCTATGAGGTCAGACCATATGCTGCCTCCGGTATGTGAGGTTTGGCCGTGAAAGATGTGTGGCGCCCTTGAGCATCAACCCAGAATGATGGAGAAGTATCAATCTCGAAGAGGCTGAGGTTGAACTCCCCAACACTTCCGACAATGCAGACATGCCAGTGCTGCAATTTGACTATTGTAAGTAGAGTCCGACCGAAAGTTCGGTTTCGGTTTTGTTCGAAAAAAAAACGGTTTCGGTTTCAGCGGCAAACCTGCCGAAACTACGACCGAAACAGAAACTGCATTCAAGAATTCTCGCGCTGTGATCGGTCATGTTCGGCGCGTTGAATTTCATATAAGTGGCGGAAATTTTGCCTCGTCCACGTGCCTGTTCATGTCGTGACTCACTTTGTGATTTACTTTGTTCATTACATAAATATTAAGTACCTATTGTGATATTAGGTAACAACTTATATAAGTAATTTTATGCTTAATATTTTTGAAAAACCATTAATAATATCCAAAAGAAGAATCTACCTCATCTATTTTAAATATTTTTAAGGTGCAAATAATATTTTTTCTTAAATAAGGGGTTGTTATGTTGATTTTGATTAGTTGATTGATTATCAATAAGTAAAAATGTCGAAGACTGCATAACGTTGTGATTCAAAGATAAAAAGAATGAAGACTTGATTATAATGTTTTCTTTATTTTTCCCTCAAAACATAATCCTAAGCAAGATTCGGTTCCGGCCTAAACTGATACCGTTGCCGAAATTCGATTTCGGTCGTAAAAACCAGTTTCGGTCGGACACTAATTGTAAGTGTTCAGATGAATGTACATTAGAGAAACTTGCAGCATAGAACGAATATATGTGTTCACTATGGAAAGGGTGTTAAAATCATAAGCACAGCTTTCAATAATTAGAGAATTGTAAGTTACAGAATGGATAGTCAAAACCACCATATGGATTACCCCACATGGATTACCCCACATTATTCATTGGATTGAAGCAGAAAGTATTGAAACTACTCGAAGAAGTGTTGGTGATCTATGAAAATTGTGAAATTTAATATGGAGGTGTTTGGGCGTTACAATCTTCAAACTGATAGAGTACTGTGATGTTGTATTCAATAGTTCCAATTGAGTTATTGATCAATCAAATGATTTGGATGTGGTATACAACACTTTTGCTGTTTGACTGGCCAGGCGATGGAATTTCAATATCGAGATTCAAGTATATTATCTATCCACAACATCATCAATTAAGAGTGTAAACAATAAACTCTATATTTTCAGGTTGGATAATCGGGAAAATTTTGTATTTGGAGGTGAATGTTGATTTGTATAGCCCCCTTGGTGGATCTTCTTCTATCAAATTTCCCAAGTTCATTGAGTCCAAAAAAGTGTGGTGAATGTTGTGAATTAGGACCAGTACTGCTTTGCATGAGCTGTGACTTTGTATCCTGCCAGTGCGAGAGTCTATGTAGTATTGAAAGTAGCAGGTATGGATTTTCCAGTTGAGTTGAAAGATATTCCTAAATTTGAGGTTATGAATGATTGCTCTATGAATGTTTATGGGTTGAAAAAAACTTTGCGAAATGACAAAACTTGAATATGAAATTGAAGACCCGTTACACTATTCAGAATGTAGGCTCAACCGTCACGTCAGTCTGTTGAATGTCACAGATAAACCTAGCAATAGTCATTATTGTTGGATAAAGTATTTATCGAGACTACTATTATCCCAAGTATCTGCACGCCATCAAAAAAATATTTTCGTGATGGTTGTTCATTGTACTTTGGTGATGAGCGGGCTCTATTGTGACATCAGTTGAATGATCGTAATCACATTTCAACAACAACATCGAACATAAATTTCAGTATTGACAAATTTGGTGAATATGTACCTGAGAATATTTTGAAATTTGAAAATCTTGTGAAACAATTGAAAATTTCATTCGTTTTATGCTGATTTTGAATCTATTTTGAAACCAGTACATACAAATGAACCAAATTCTGCACCCTCTTCAGCAAATAAAACTCAACTTCATGAACCATATGCTTTCATATATCCCACAGAGTGCTCTACTGATGATTCAATTCCTAAATATTACTCATTATTCATAAAGGAGTTGTGTACTAGTGAAAATAAAGTTGATGTCATCGCTCAAACTGAAGAGAAATATGTTCTTTTCACGAAACATCTATTCATGGAAGAAAAATTCTATCGAAATTGGGAAATAAATATTTGAAATTATATAGAGATGCTGATGCAGCTAAAGTGTTCATTTCAAACTTGTAGGTTGTATCTGTTACAACTATTTGAAAAGTGTCGGTTCGATTAGTTCTTTGACTGCTAAGGAAGAGCATGATTTCAATATTGTCACATGTGAGATATGTGGAAATTAATTTGGAGAGGGTGATATTGAAGTAGGTGACAACTGTCATCTAACGGGGGAAAAATGATGCTACTCATTCCATTTATAATCTCAATTAAAAAATGTCCGATTTCATTCCAAATATTTTTAATATGGTAGCGGGTATGACTGTCACTTATTCATAAAGGAGTTGTGTACTAATGAAAATAAAGTTGATGTCATCGCTCAAACTGAAGAGAAATATGTTCTTTTCACGAAACATCTATTCATGGAAGAAAAATTCTATCGAAATTGGGAAGCAATTTGAGAGAAGGCAATCGACGCTTTCGATTTCAAACCAACCATTTGGCTACGATACGTGGATGACACCTTCGTCATCTGGAGACATGGGAGGGATAGACTGAACCTATTTATAGACCACATAAATTCTCACCACCCTAGCATCAAGTTCACCATGGAGACTGAATAGGAACAACGAATAGCTTTTCTAGATGTACTCGTCGAAAGGCGTTTCACACGACTGACACATAAAGTGTACCGAAAATCGACACATACGGACAGATATCTGCATGCACTTTCGAAACACCATCTAAGTCAAAAGCGGGGAATTATCAAAACCCTTACGGAACGTGCCGTAGAATATGTGAACCCGAACATTTACAAGAGGAATTGAATCATCTTCAAGTGGCTTTAAGATCGATCAAAGTCTTAGATCTGTGAAAGACAAAAGAGATCCACTATCAGCTGCAGGGTATATTGTATACCATGCACCTGCGGAAAAGTTTATATCGATACCACCAAAAGATCCATGCGTACAAAGCTGAATGAACATCGAAGAAACTCTAGATTAGGTCAAATAGACAAATCGGCAGTAGCGGAACACGCACTTAGTGAAGGAGATTACACCATACTGTTTGAAGATGTGAAACTACTTGCATAAAATGTTCATCTCAAAGTTTGGCATCTGATGGCATTTAAAGCAATTTTTCAGTGGCAAGATTGATATATCAATATAATTGGTCGCACATAATGACAATGTAAATTAGATGGCAAGTAGTTGATTCCCAATAAGAATATATGAAATGAACAATTGGAAATAGTTGAGAAATAACAACAAACCTCAATATGAGAATAACTTTTCTGTATAGCTATAAAAATTAACAAAAAACGCTGTTTTAATCACTCATAGTATACATATTCAATACGAAGAAACCAAAACATCTTGTATTGTAGCTGACATTGATATCGATAGATCAATAGAGAAATTGAATCATATTGGTGCTCATGAAACACTGTAGTGAAATGAGTAATTTGCATGAATTTCTCTAAAGCATATTGTGTGTTTTCTCCCAAAGACTTCATGGTAATCTCAATCCTATGTAAAATGTAACCATTTTCAGGGGTGCTTCTGTAAGACTGTTCTGTATTTTTTCCTCAAAAAACCCTTCGATTTACTATGGAATTCGAACGTACTGATTTCTGCATATTGCAATTTCAGTTCATCATTCACCTGATAGTGCAACTGAATGATAACAATTTCAGTAGCAGGAAATTTTGTAATGAACTTCCATCATGATTTGAAAGTATGCATTTTCATAAATTCAAGAGGTCGATCAAAAATTGACTATTGAACGAAGCTTTATAATGAATCAATGAGTTTTTAAAGGATCCAGCTAAAACTTGCCTACAAACTATTTTCAATTTGGCAATAAATATCTCTCTGTAGTAACGTATTCGTGAGATAAAATGAATTGAATACGTCGCAATATGAAAATTATAACTGTCTTTTTCTGATACAAACCAAATAGGCATCTCTGTTCCAGAAGGCACCTTCAAGGTAAACGGAAAAGAAATGAATACGATTAGTGATACGTAATTGTTGTCTGGAATATAAATTAGACAAAGTTTTAATCGATGATACCAGAGTTTAAAAACAAAGCACTAGTGATCCAACACCAGACACCGCTGTTTCGATCCTCCGTAGATCACATCAGTGCTAGGTGTAACTAAGAAAGCACTACTGTCCATAGAGGATAAGCCCTCTGTGGAGAAGGCGATAACATCTCCATTTATTAAGCCACTATTAATAGGATCGACAGAAATGTCAATCCGAGATATCAAATATGAAAAAAGCTCTCAAAGGCGGTTCGCTGCAAAATCAAGCTTCAAAATCGACCACCAAATGAGATCCGTGTTCTGTCTTTCTCTACAGCATTTCATATCCCGAGATAGATCTATCCTAGATAGCTTCCTTGTGAAGGAATGTCATCACCTTTATTCACTCTTCGTTTAACGACAGTTGAGTACAGCAACGTATTTGTTATTCAACGGAGTACCACAGATGAGACCTATGATGGGTGGTATTGGTTTCGAATAGTTGTCTTTCAGTGAAAGACAGAAGATAAGTATCGTTTGGAGATCGATGTAGAAGCTTGACTTAGCAACGGACCACTTATTTATCTTTGATATTCGACATCTGTCGATCCCTTAGATGACGTCTTCATAAAGTAAGATATCATCGCCTTTATTTATAAATGCTTTTTGTTGGAAACACAGTTTCCAACAAGCTTCTTCTGATCCTTTATTAGTTATTCAGTTCCAACTTAAATTGTGCTTAATCCATCCCTGAACGTGCTCTGTCAATTCATTTATTGCTTTCCAACTCCTACATCTGTAAACCTTTAGGTTCCTTCAACGAATTCCCAGAATTCCAGAAACATCGCCCCTTTCCCTTATCGGTCGACATGTGGCGATTAAAAATTCCCAAAAAGAACCGAGAGAGGTACAACGCATTCCGAGATTGTCCTCCGAGGTAGTGAAACCTAACTGACTTTTCTTTCTCCTACTGAGATTTAGTCTCTTCATTTTTCAATTTATCCACGACGCTCGAATAATTTCGGCGTTTGTATTTTTTCCAAGTTAATAAGTAAAGGAAGGTGAATTTGCATATATTAGTGGTACATTGTGCATAGTGTGTCTTGAAGAAGGAAACGTTTTGTAAGTAATTTAAACACAGACTATCTTATGAGAAGCATTTTGCCAACGCCCAATGTTACTTGTATGTCCTACGATTTTGTGAGATGGTAGCTGCTAAGGATTGTAAATATATTTAGTTAACGAACTGATTCAGCGTCAATTTATTCAAAGCCAGCAACCTACAAGGAATCCAGTCCACTAGTATCGAAGTTGATTATAACTCCCCCGTGTTCGAGAAAGGGCAGTTAAACCCATCCCGATCACTTTTCCTCTAGGGGCGGCATTCGTGGTTCAACCTAAAACATAGTTTTCATCAGTGGTACTCGTTCCGCTGTTGATGTCGAAGCTTGGGTTTGCAACGAACCGCCTTTGGCGCCTTTGGCGATCCCATAGATCAGGGGATATGTTATCACCTTTTCTCATGAAGTGTTACTTATAAGTAAGAGAAATAATGAATTTTCAAATTTTACCTCGTGTAAACATCCTGTGCAGAATCGGATTACAGGTTTTGGTGGGGGGGCGGGGTGTTGTTGATCTACTGTCAGCATACATGCTGTCAAGGTTATAGTGGCTACTATGACTTCCCAAGGATGCGATGCACAAAATTCTCCATGGGCATGGAAGAAACGTGCTGACATCGTGGCTGGTTGGAAATATTCCTATGGAAAAACAAGCAGATTCAAAATAATGTTCATAGAAGATTTCAGCTGTAATTTTATATATGAAAAATAATTATAATGATCATTCGGATTCAAGTTTTATGAATGATGGGCAATGACACTTCTTCTAAACTATTTCTAATAATCACATATTTACACGGGTGACTCTAGATAACTTTGGAGGTAAAATATTCACTTCTCGTTTTTCTAATAATAGACAACTCGAAGTATCAAAAATCAAAATTCGTTCTTACTAGACATAGATTGAAAATATGGAAGAGTTACACTATGCATCTATTGTGTTTCGAAACCAACATACCCCTAATGATAAGAGAACGCTGCACTGGAAATATACTTAAAAAATGTGTTTCTATTTTGTTATGATCATTGAATCATTCATTAACAGAATTTCTTCTCGTTTGACGCATAAGTCATTATATTATTATGTTGTGTACGTGTGTTATTACATTTTGATTTATGAGTATTTTCCACACTTTTTTCTTGTATTTTCAGTTTTAGTATGGTAACTGTTCTTAGGCATGAGTTTATATTTGCAATCCTACAATATACGTCGCTGAGACAGTTCTTATGGCTTGATAAATCGATAATATAAACTGAAAATTAAAAATTTCTACTTGAGAATGGTTAGAAGTGTGGAAGTAAATATTGTTTTCATCGAGGCAGATGAAAAGTACTGTAAAAATGCAATAGAATTATACTGAACAATCTAAAAGAATCCCAAATTATTATAGTTAAGATCTTATTAACATAAGATGAGATGGAATAAGGATGAGAAAACGTCATCAATCTCAGTCAATATCTTCACATAAATTATAGATCCGTGCGAAAAAATATTCAAGGTGGATATTTCCGTGAAAATAGTCAAAGAACATATAAGAAAATGAACAACACTAAAGCCTCTTGAGATTATTTACATGTGATATGTCTAACGACAGAGTTTCCAGATTTATGAAGTATTCACCTCTCCCAAAAGTTCTACATTGTGAGAACTGGCCAATGTCCATCGTGGTATTAGACGGGAAAGTTTTCCGGCAGGAATTTGCCAGATCCCAGTGTGGGAACGTCCAGAGAGATAAATAATTCGAAATATTTATTGTATTGTATAAGTATGTTTCCTCGATAGAGTCATCAGAATTAACTTGATTTCTGTTAGAATGTTAGTGTATGGGATATTCCTTTTAGACTTTTGGACCTTTGTTTACGAGGTGGAGCTCTTACTAGTTAACGAATTTTCCTCTCAGATGAAGGCTTCATATATATACAGAAGAGCCACGTTCAAAGTCAGTCGAGTCTGGGTTACACAAAACCCTTACAGCGTGTCACTACCTGATGAGTAGACAGATTGAGACCTCAGTGTAGCCATAACTTCTTGAAGCCGAAATGTCGAACAACTGAAAAAACCGGTATCCAGATCATCAGATTGCTGACACACACACACACGCACACATTTTAAACCTTCACAGGAAGAAGGTTCGGCAACAAACAAGAACGTTCGAGGCTCCTCTGCCAACTCACGTTTCTTCGAAGAAGTGGAAGAAACCTAGGTAAATGGTACCAGCCATACCTATAAATTAGGAAAGAGAGTTCCAGTAGATCAGTCTAGTTCTAAACTCCAAACATCGCCAGAAGATGGCAAATGAGACTTTGCCGAAACGTTGTGAGAGAAATAATAATCTTAGCAAGGATCAAAAAACAGAACATGGATCGAAACCCGGAAAAAAAATCACATCACACTTTGTCCAGAGAATTTTCAAGTTAACATTTGAACTTTCGCGGGGGGAAGGTTTGCCAACAATCAAGAACGGTCAAGAAACTCCGAACAAATAAGTCCAGGCTCCTTTGCCAACACACCTTTCTTCCTCTCCCAGCTAGTACCTAATAATTATTAATTTTGATGAAATATACTCAAAATTATTTTCATTACCATAAATTTTAATTTTGAAATGATTACATATCTACGTAAAGACAAAACAAAAATGCGACCTTCACCTTCAAAACAAAACTAATGCAGTTACAACCTATCTTCATCGCGCGTGTGGTATCGGTTTACCATGACGCTTACATTTATTTTCTCTCACAATATTTTAATTCTGCTATAATAATTTGAATTGTATGGTGTAAAGAGTAATAAGTGTGCATGAAATGATTGAGGAAACTAACTCATTTACTTGATAAGGATTAACATCGTATCCGTCTGGATAGCTTTCCAGTTACTACATTATATGGGGTCATTACCACTAAACATTGAAATTGTTATAGTGAGCTTTTCCTCAACGCAAAAACTACGAATCGGATTCTCCTTCGGTTTTCACCAATTAACGGAGAAAGGTTTATATTTACGATTCACTTATATTTGTTTAAATGTGACGACAATTCTCCATGCCATGCCAAATATAGGGGTCATTGCCAGAAACAATTCAACGAAAAACAACTCACCGAAAAAAAAACCTTATTGAAACATAATTAACCGAATCATGAATATGAAATTATGTGCATCTATCCTAACAACTTACTCAGCTACATCTATACGGACACCTGCGAAGCTGGGGTGAGTCACTAGTGAACTATATAATTCAACTTTGTATCTCCTGAACATTTCAAAGAAACACTTACGAGCATATTACGGGATTTATGTCGACATTGGATCAATCTCCAAGGGTACTTGTATAATACAGCTGGGGTTGGCTCATACTGGTATACAAGATACAAGCTTGGATACTCGCTTACTAGATTAGCTCTTGGTATAAAGGGAGAGCACACGCTGGCACTTAGTCGCTCAGTCGATTATTTCACATTCAATTCAATCGCTACCTTCAATAGTTACCTCCGTAGTGTTGATTTGTGAAACACGTCTTCGACAAGTTTTTGGAAATAATGGTTGCCAGAAAAACGCTAACTGTGGTAGCTACCCACCGACCATATGGTAGTGGCAGTGACAAATGTAGTGGTGGATGCCAACTGCGCTTGGCATGCCATGCCAACTGGAAACGAATTATTTTACCTTCCTTAATTTCTCAATCTACTTATTCATTGCCATTACATTTGGAGGGATGGTAGCTGGTTGGATAGCGTGAGTGGTTCGTTCTTCTCATTCGATCGAACCCTGCGTTGAACGGTGGTTCGAGCCCTTTGGCCAGACGATTGATTTTCAACTGTATATCGTTCAAATAGTGATAGGAATCGCAAATTGAAGGGTAAGTCCTCTTCAATCCTCAGTTTCGACTTATGAGAGTTGTCGCTCGTTGGTTTTAAACACATTTTAACATATCTACCTCATCGAAATGAAAAAAACAATATGGTAGTACGATGGGATTGTGAACAATTATTTGCATCATTTGCAGGATAAGAAGAATTGGTTCCAAGTACAACATTAGAACCTACTTCAGATCCGGCAACACTATCCGTAGCAGCCTCACGAAAACCAGGCCACCAAACGCGGACTGCGATTCCAAGAATTGCATTTACCGGATACCCTGTGAGTGCGGAAAATCCTATATTGGTGAAACTAAGAGGCCATTGAATNTACTTTCTATAGGACAGAAATATTTTGAGAGTTTAAATATACATAAAAAGCACCGAGGTAGACATAAAGAAAAAAATAACTGACAATTTCGCATACAACCTTCTCAGCGATACATAAAAGTGAATGTCTCTATATATAATATGAATGCAATTTCACGCAGGATGAAATACGTAACAATGTCATCGAGTGTTTTTTGCGTGCTTCAGTTCACAGCTTGATCTTTTTCTTTTCACTAGAATATTTTTGAACCTTGCTAGGTAGAATTGAAACAATTAGCATAAAATGAATCTATTCAAAACACTTTTCACACCAGAACAAAAATACTTTCTCTCGACGCGTGTTTCGCTTACAAAGTTAGCACCGTCAGGAGATGAGGAGAGAGGGCTCTATCAATATATTTACAGACATCTGGACCGTTCATCACCTTACATAAATTGAATTAGTTCTACGTATAACTTATTGTGTTATATTGTTGTTGTGACTAATGATAATTACTACCAGTTATTATACCCAATATTTTAGCAGGTTTTTACCTGTAATTATTACGTACGATAGTAAATAACGGACTGTTAAGACCTTTGTCGCTGTTCATAAATCTCATTCCATATTTTTCGAAATCTAAACTTTCGAAGGAATCTAAAAACCTGTTGTCATCTACCGGTCCCAACAATTATAAATATTTCTCGCTTATTATGTGGCCGTTTTCTGATGGGGGTTTCTTTACTTATTTAACGTATGGATTCTTTAAAATACGGTAAAAAAACTATAAGTAAAAAAAGTTAAACAAAATTCTGTGAAGACAAGCACGGTTTGGGCAGTCTGAAATGATATGGCGGATCGTTTGTCTCAGTGATTCACAATTGCATTGTGGACTGTCCGCGAGGCTCCATCGGTGTAGGGATTTGGCACATTTACCTTGTCCAGTCCAGCTTTAACCAAGTGGAACATGGTTAAAGCTGTTGTTTTCATCAGTCATTTTGGAGGCTGCTCTGATAGGAAGATGTCTAGATTTCAGCCGTTGGCGTCCTTGTGTGATGAATGGGACTTTTTAATGGATTGGAAAGCGCTCGTTTGATATGATTTTCCGATACTCGCGGGCCAGTGATGTCGAGCGTTGTATATCCGGCGTGGCGACGTTACTCAGAGTAGGGATCCATCTCACTGGAGTTGATTTTATGGTTCCAGTTATTATTCTCATCGTTTGGTTTAACTTAACGTCGACTTTGTTGGTGTGAGCGCTATTTAGCTATACCACTGCACAGTATTCTGCCGTAGAATATACCAAAGCCAACGCCACCTGCCGTTAAAAAGAATGTTCAGAGTGTCGTTCGCATACCGATTACATGAGGCAGGTTTCAATCTTGCTGGTGTTGGGACAAAGTCGCCATCGTTTGACGTAGTCGGCAAGTGCCATTAAATCTTCATTTAAGGACCTCTCTCCTACTGCCTGGGTTCTATCTCGAAATGCAATGGTGTCTTCTTATAATTGACAGGTTCACATTGACTCGCACATAGTGAGGCGCTAAGCAGCTTTTCATGCATCGACATGAATCTAGACTGACTGCTCATGAAATCACCTTCAGTAGAAAAGGTGAAAATTTAGTCAATCATCAAGCAACAAGTCTAGGAGCGAATCAAGCTTGTCGTTTTCAAATAAGACATAGTTATGAATTGACTTGCACATAGTGAGGTGCCAAGTAGCGCTTCATGCAACGACATGAATCTAGACTGCTCCAGTTGAATCGGGACTATATTAATATGTTATGAGCCTATTTCATCAGTTCGAACTTCCATTGTCTAATATAATATAGATTGATTTGAAATCCCTGAAAAAAATAAAAAGATTAACCGAAAATAACAATTTTATTAAAACAAAAAACTGAAATTAATTCATTTCAGGTTTATTGTTGCTTAATATAATTGTTATTTTCAACTATTCTTTTTTAATTATTCTTTTTTACTTGTTTCAGGGATTTCAAATCATTTTATATATTAGACAATGGAAGTCCGAACTAGTGAAATTCATCACGAAACATTGTCAATCACCTTCAAACAAACATGTTATGAGCTTGTTATTACTACAAGCTCATCGGGGATATAATGCAGGAGTTGAAGGACGTGGACCGGAGAACTGTTTCAAATTTACTTCATAAGAAATTATTTGTTATTTCTATAATTCGATACCAATATAATGTATACTATAAATACGCCACTGGAACGCTATTTCAATGAATTATCGGATTTTCGTCAACACTATTCTAATGGTTGAATGATGTGAGGTATTTTATATCTGAATTAGCTGTAGAAAGATTGAAATAAGCTGTGATAATATTTCACAAATGAATAACTATTTTGAAAATGTGTACCGTACTTCCGAACGCCGATTTCAGTGATTTCAGAGAATGACAGCCAGTTATCACTATTATTGTGTTATTTTGAAAGTTCAGAGTTCGGCAAAGTTTTTACTAGGAAACTAAGATCTAGAGACTTTCGTAAGATCTTCAATTTGAAGTTGAGAATTCAACTGTAACTTGTTCGCATGTGGATTTACTATACCTAATTACTATAATTTTCGTACAGTAATTTAAAAGATCTATTTATTTTACACATGAAAGAAAAATGCATAAAGATCATGATCCAAAACTCGGCAGTGCTCTTTCGCCTGCCAGGTCTCATCAGTGATGCTAGCCTGAACCACTGAACTGTCCTAAAAGGACAAGCCTTCTACGAAAACGCCATCTATGGGATCTACAGAAGGCTCAATCCTCGAATATCAAAGAGAATTGAGACTCCCAAAGACGATCAGTTGCAAAGCGACCAGCGACGAGATTAGTCCTTTGCAGCTTTCAGTAGAGGCTCTGGTTTTCAGCTAGTTGCCTTGCAATGAAAGCTGCAGTGAAACACAGACGACGAATCTCGTCGACGGTCGATGTCAAAGCTTGGCTTTCCAACTGACCACCTGAAAAAGCCTCGTTTATCTTCGATATTCGAGTATTTGATTTTGTCGATTCCACAGATGATGTCTTCGCAAGGAAGCTATCACCCTCACTTAATTAACAATAATCGATTTGTGATGCACTGTTTGGAACCTTTGGTATAATAATGGATGATTACTGGAGTTTTATCCCAACACCAAACCGTTATTTCAACACCTCGACACGTGTTTCGATCACCAAGTAATCATCTTCACGAGGAAGATTAAACTGTTTGATATGGTGATCGAAACACGTGTCGAGGTGTTAAAATAACGGTTTGGTGTTGGGATAAAACTCCAGTAATATTCAATAACTACGGCTTACATAACCTTTTCATTTTATATTTTTTCGTGCTAACTTAATCTCGCGTTAATTTAATCGCGACATTCAATACCTCTCGGTTCAACAAAAGGGTTGCAAAAACAAATTGAGAATGTACTATTTCATTTGCTTCCAATTTCACAACTTTTGCAATTATTATCAAATGCTCCGAACATTTTCGTTTGCTTTAGACTCCAACCTCCTCTACACAGATGCATACAAAACTATAGACGGAGTCGGATCGGCTTTCACTATCGCAGGTTTCCAAGCTCTGTTCATACTACCTACAGAGACTACAGTATTTACTGGAAAAACATATGCTATATGGAAAGCCTTGAAGTACATAAATATTTAAAAAATTGGAAAATGTCTCATCATTACAGATTCCATGAGTGCTCTTCTGGCAATGAATCAATCAAACACCCAAAATTCCATTATACTCACTTATACTCACTCATTATACAAGAGTTCCATGTACTCAAACAAAACCGAGCAGTGATCAAATTTATGTGAGTCCCATCTAATGTGGGCATCCCAGGCAATGAAAGAGCAGATCAATTGGCGAAAGCAGCCATCTTAAATTCATTGACTTTTACTGAACCCAAAATAAGTCACATTGACCTGAAATCTTTCTACAAAAAAGAAATCACCGACAATTGGCAACATCAATGATGTAATTCCACCTCTAAGCTAGAAGAAGTGAAATCATCAATTCTCCCATGGAAAAATAGCCCAAAAAACAGAAGTCACCAAGTTATCCTGACACGGTTGCGTTTGGGCCATACCAGCTCAACACATGAATACCTCATAACGGATGGTGATAAACCAAGATGTGAAGTCTGTAGAACAGACCTGAGTGTTGAACATATTTTAACAGAATGCATGCTATATCACATCTATAGACTCATTCATCACATCTTATAAACAATAAAAGACATACTTGGTGAAAATTGTGACACTGAACAATTGATAGCTTTCATCAAAGACATACATATTTATAAATCGATTTTGAATAGCATATACTAATTGAACGATCTGTATTATGCCGTTGATAATAACTCTAGCGGTTGATGCAACTTTCTTTAAATAAAAAAAATTCGTCTGCTTCAGATGGTTCATATTACTAAATCCATAAGATATTTGCCATAGTGCATTAATATATCAGTTTGGCAATCAATTTGTGAACAAATGAGTATTCAAACATTCAACATCCTTCAGCATAAAAGATGAAAAGAAATATCAAGCTTACGATCATGAATTCCGTAAATTCGAAAAATCATCTCTGTTCTCAGAATAGTTCAAAAAGTATTGTGAATCGTACTGTATAATATTAATTTCGACAGAATCAGAAACTAGAAAACGTGAAGTGATACAATCATCGAAAACGAAAGTAACCTCAAGAAGAAATTGCGTTGAAGTCTGAATGGAATAACTTTTTCTCCTCTCACATATAATTTGAACAGTGTATTTTCAGACCGTGAAGTTAAAAAGGGAAACTTTCAAGACAACAATGAAAAACTCAATATCTCCAAAGGTAATTTTCATGACAACCGGAAAATTGATGTTACTGATTGATCAAGATTTGGTAGATTTGTAAAACTTTCACTTCAAAAGAAAAAAATTGAACAAATTAATATTTGCAAAATTCAAGGATGGGCCTAACAGCCCAGATTTTATTCTCTTCAATCGTGACTCCAGCTGTGAAAGCCTATGTTCTTAAATTAGTAGATAGATAGTAGATGCATGTTCTCTAATATTTGCTGGGAAAATTTTTATTTTGAGATTCATGGTTGAAAAAAGTGTTTATCCTGCAAGTTCAATGTTAATCGTTCAGCTCATTCATTAGATATTCTTCAATTTCAAGGGACTCTTAGTTTTGGAATAAAATATATGTTTATCATGAATATATCCAATGTTAACCTTGAACGGCTTTAGTGATTTGAATATACCTAGAAATAGGTCACAAATGTCAGTATGCAAAATTTGGCTTATTGTTCACATTCAAAAGATATCGATATGGTAATGTTACGCATTACACTTTTTATCAGGGTATGAAATATACCTATTTCTATTCACTTTGAAGAGGCTGGAAGATTTTCAATATCAGCAAGTATTGGTTGATATTGAGTGTGGAGTGCCCCAGGGAACGGTGCTTGGACCTATATCAATGACCTCTACAATATTGGTGTGGAAGCGAATATTATCATTTTTGCCGACGACACCGCCCTTCTATTTCGTGGAAAGACTTGGAAGATTCTGAAATTTATCGCCGAAAGGAAATTGAAAACTTCATTTCATTGGTTCGACAGTAGGCTACTAACAGTGAACTTTTCTAAGACCCACTTCATTGCCTTTTCAATTTATAACAAGAAACTTACCTACACTGCCGACTAAAGTCGGCAGTAATGATCTTTGGACCGAAAAGTTTGCGAGATATTGCTAAAAATAGTCATATTCATATAAATGGTGACGTTCTGCCTTTTGTAACTGAAGGAAGAACTTAGGCCTGTGGTTTGATTCTGAGCTGCGCTTTACAAAACACGTTAGCCATTTGATCCAAACGTCTTTTGATATCTCAAGACAACTGTTTCCAAGTCGGGACTTACTCACCAAACAACTCAAACTAAAATCATCTGAGGTGCTGATCATTTCGAAAGTTTCATGTTGTGATAGCATTTATGATTCTGCGTTACTTCAATCTGATTTCCTCCGTCTTCAACGAATTCAAAACAGTTGCCTTCATTTTTCTTTTGGCATTCGAAAATACTACCACACATCACCAGTCATCAAGGAATCAGGTTGGCTGCAACTAGAGAAACTCAGGGCACTGCCCCTACTAACAAACACCCACAAAGTCTTGAACACCAGAATGATACATTATTTAATGAAAAAAGAGCTTTTCCACTAGAAACAGGTAGGTGCAGGTCATTCTTGAACACATGTCTTCTGTTTTTACTCGCAGCTTTTCATACAACGCAGCTAAATTCTACAATCTCCTGCCCAGTAAATTCAGATCCTATACGTTGAAGAACTTTAAAACAAGGCTCAAAGAGCATTTATTTGAGCAGTTCACTTTTCTCATGCCGACCATGGCTCAGTCGTTCACGCAAAAGATTTGGTGAAAGAATAATAATTGATTTTTTGAAAATGTATGAATGTACTGTAATTTTCTTTTATTCATTTCCTTTTTTTTCTTTTTTCTCGAAGGTTTAGTTCAAAAGCAGCTTTGCTCCGCTAATTCACCTCAATATTTTTTTTGTATATTCTGTAGGCTCTTTCTTCAGGTGAATGAAGACGTTTTATTATTTTTTTTTCACCGTAGTGTGTGCTGGTCAGGCCCTATCCCTTGAAGCCCCGATACATTCGGGAGGGCGCGCCAGCATTATCAACCAATGACCATACCCCACACCGTGGGGTAAGTGATAATTGGGTACGAGAATCATGTGCCCCGAGCAAGCGCAGTGAGCCAAGAATGACAGTCTTCTGCATCTGTGCGGCTAAGATTTCTGCCTTAGTGCGGCAAGCCGGTATGATTTTGAGATTCGAGAGTAGAGAGGACATCATTCCACCAAGGACTCCAATAATCAGAACAACCATCTTGACAGAGTGATCTAGATAGAGTCTGCGGAGTTCGAAGAGAAAATCTCGATATTTTATCCGTTTTTCCTCCTCTTTTCTGACGATATTCGTCTCGTCAGGAGCTGAAAACTACACAACAAATATCGTTTTGCTCTGGTGATCCAGAAGGACTACATCAGGCTTATTAGCTTGTATGAGCCTGAGGGTGGGGAACGAATAGTTCCAATAAATTCGACACTTCTCGTTTCCCACAACGGATTCAATTTCCCCGGAGCGTAGGGCAACACCGGTGTCTCGTCAATACCGTAAGAGTGCTGTAGATGGTAATATAGCACTCTTGAGGCCGCGTTATATCGATGGATATAGGATGGATATAGGATTTGGGATGGATTTAGGATTTGGGATGCAAACTCCTATAGAAATGCATCATTTTTCGGGTTTTCACGTCGAGTTGATACAGCTCCTCCCGAGTCCACTTCACTACTCCAAACGAGTAGAGTAAGATTGGAACGGCAAGCATATTTGTTGCAGCAACTTTGTTCTTTCCCGACAGTTCTGATGACCAGATCTGTCGAAGTTTGTGCTGATACTTGCCGCAGAGAGAGTTATTATTATTATTAATCGATCTGGTGACCGCGAATGTCAGTAAATGCTGCCTCTTTTCCCAATCCAGTGATGTGGAAAATATTGGTCTGAATACTGACAAACAATCAAGGCATGAAACGTAGTAGCACCGTCCTGTTAAAACGTTGAATTATCACCATTTTGTTGATTTAAATTAATATTACGAGTCGATTTCGAACAGCAATGCATAAGGTTTTAAAAACGATTTGGTGTTCTGAGGGCGTTCAAAGAAAGATCTATGGAAGCAAATCAAGAAATGATGGAGTTATATGGAAGACCCCATATACCGCAAAAAGTTAGATGGTAGGGGCATATTCTACAAATGCCAAAGGAAAAAAATATGCTGTGAGAACCAGGAGAAATGGGTAACGAAAGAAAAGGAGGCCTAAATAGGAATGTTTAGATGCCGACTAGACCGTTTCATAAGAAATAAAAATAATCAATTTGGGACAACAAGCAAAGGACAAATAATTTGGATAAAACTAATCGAGAATATAGAAGCCTAGTGCCTCTCTGGTATGAAATTGAGAAGGCCCTCAACTCATCATAATGAATAGAAGGGTGGAAATTTCAAAAAGTTGAAAGGGATTTGACAGATAAACAGTTTAATCAGATTCATACAATATCAAAAAGTTAAAATTGTTATTTTTGTTTTCATTCAAGATTCACAATTCGACAATCTTATTTCATGAACTGAATAAAATCCATTTTCAGGTCAGTGAATGGAGTTTTTGTATTGAATAATTCCAATTCAAACAAGTGACGAATGAAGTATGCATTTTCATGTAATTCTTGTATTTCCAGGGTCGAATAAGTAATAACTTGATAAGTATCATTACTTTCGTTATGCAACTTCCACCATTGACATTAATAAAATAGTGAAGAATGCGCAATGAATTATTTTGTTTTGTACTCATAAGAAAGTAATAATCTGCATATGAAATTATTGCACTTGTCATAAGAAAGTGAAAATTAATGACCATCAGAAAATGATAACTGCATCAAATTACATTCTCTAGAGTGAATTTTTCAGTCATAAGATTTTATTGAGTTACTCTAAAGAGAAGAAAATAAGTTTTTTGACAAAACACAAGCACTACAAGAAAAACCTTAAGGCGCTCTAAGAACGGTGCCTGTGCGGAAGTAGTGATTCACGTTGTATGTGAATCGCTAGAGATTGAATTTATTTGGAAAAACGTTCTCAGGAAGTTTATTCCACATAAACATGTGGAATACAATTAATTCAATCTCATCAAATTATTACATTACATTTATATGATATAAAATGTCGTGGGATTTATCTTTTATGTAAAAAACATATTTTTTTTCTTAGAATCACCTATTTCGAGACCAAGTTACTTATTGTATTATTGTTTATCTGTACAGGTAAACTTCACGGCAAGCTTTCATATCCTATAAATTGTTGCATGCATGTTGATAAAAGCTTCTTTTTGATTTGTTTTTACTACTGATTTATTTTTAGTTATCGCTTAACATATATCTTCTGTTCATTTTATCAAATATGTCATTGTTGCATGATCGGCCCCTACAATGTTTGTTCTAGCACCACCGAACTAGTTTGTCAAACTATAACCATCTGACATTGGTATCGCAGTCATCTTGTTTTTCAACATTTTGATTTTTTGCCGCCGAAACCCTATCATTTGATATCCATATAATTGTATTGCTCAAAAAAACACAGTCCACCATCTTTGTGAGTCCGTCATATTGCATTTAAAATAACGTCATTTCATTTCTTGAATTCTAGGGAAATTCTTTCATTTGATACCCGTATCATGGAAATGCATACACGCTTGATAAATAACATTTGGAACATCTGAAATGCAAATATAGAAAACACTTTTCCTACACCAGAACAAAAAAGCTGTCTCCCGACGCACGTTTCGCTAACCAAGTTAGCATCATCAGGAGGTGGCTAAAACTACTTCTCAGAAGTTATGTTGATGTTTTTATACGCATCTACACGAATCATTACTTTGCATAATGAGAACCATTAAAGTAATTCGTAGTATTTTGTTATTATCCTATTATTATTTACTGCCTGACAGACACCAAATCTTAATTTTTTTTCTGCCTGTAATAATGTACTTGTATGAACAAAGAGTTATTTCGAATGAAACCTTTATCATCGTTCATAGATCTCATTCTTTATTATTCGATTTCTAAAGTATCGAAGGAATCTCAAAATTTTTTGTCATCTAACGGTCTCAATAATTTCAAGTATTTCTGCTTATTCTGTTTGGGAATAAAAAAATATGGAATGAGATCTATGAACGGTGATGAAGGTCCCATTTCTGATGCTTCTTGTTCGCACTAGTATGTAATAATAATAGACAGAAAAAGGATTGAGATTGGGTATCAGTCAGGCAGGTAATAACAACTTATATAAAAACACTGACATAGCTTGCAAGAAGTGCAGTCGTCTTCTGATGATGACAACTTGGTTGGCGAATCGCGCTCCTAGAGACAGCATTTTTGTTCTGGCGAGGAAAAAATGTTTTCAATAAACTAGTCCGCCATCTTTAGAAATACGCCATGTTATTTTCGTATTTTGTTCAGCAAATCTTTTCATTTGATACTCTTATCATGGGGGTGCATAAAAAATGTCCACCATCTTGGGTGGTCCTCCCTTTTGGATTTAGAGTGACGTCATGTTATTTTTCGTCTTCGTACAGCAAACCCTTCCATTTGATACCCATGACGTGCATAAAAAAATAGTTCGTCATCATGTGTGGTCCACCATATTGGACGTAGAATGGCATCTCTTAGCTAATCATGCAGGTCATCCAAACTTATCGTGTATGCAAAATTTTTAGTTCAAGTGGTTGAGAATAAGTGCTTCAAAATTCGAATGCTCATAAAACAAGTTGAATGAAAATTTGTAGAAAAGACTAGATGCAAACGCTCGCTGATGTGTAGTCATATTGTTAATGTATGATGTTCTATATTCTATTTATAATTACATTTATTTTTCATTATTTACTTTATATAATTTTATTTCATTCTATTATTACTTTTTATTGAATGTTGATTGAGAGCATTACTTCTAATTGAATAATAGTTGATAATTCTCATACTTTTTACACTCATCTATTATATCATAAATTGTTTATCGTTCTTGGAATGAGTATTAACTCACCGAGTATTTCATTGATATGCATTTCATTCACATATTTGTGTATTCATTTTTTGAAATGTTATTCTTGCACTCACAGAAACCAAAGTCAGTTCTTCAACAAACCCCGTCAATTTTCTATATCCCGGCTATGATTTCCACTACCGATTCGGACGTAACTTTAGAATATCTCTTTTTATCAGAAGCGATCTTTCCTGTCAACGATAGGAAATGCTGGAATTCCGGAACTTTGATGTTATGTGGTTCAAAATAATATCACAGAACAAAGTTTGGCATTACAGATCACCCGAATGGGAGGATCTTCAAGACCATTCACGAAATTTCCCCTAGCTAGATGTTTGTTTAAGCTCTAAAGATCTATCAACTTGTGCTTCTAAAGTCACGGAAATCATTCTATCATCCATGGATGCATATATTCGTTTCTCAATGGAACAACCTTCTAACGCCAAACCTTGGTTCAACAAAAATTGCGAGCAAGCTGTCGCCTCCAAAAATCTCGCCTACCGGCAGTGACACAAAAATCCTAGTAACAAAAATCGAACTAGGTTTGTTAATGCTCACCACAGCTGCAAACTTAGGATAAATGAAAGCAAAGAACTCACAATCAGAGAATTAGGGAGAAACTGCTTGCCAATCCCAACGGGTCTTGCTCCTTTTGACCGGTACCTAAAGCTGTTAATCAGAACTTTACAAAATCCACAATTCCACCAGTAACAAACAGATGAATCAATTGCAACAACAGCCATATAAAAAGCAAATCTACTAGCTGAACGATTTGCGTCCTGAGTACTCAACACTCGATTTTCTGGGAAAGACACCACCCACTATTTCCACACTAGAATCCGCAATGCAGGAAATCATTTTTTGACAGCGTCTAGTCAGGCGAATTCTGAAACAGCTCAATATCAACAAGTCGTCTGGCCTTGATGACTTCATCAAGGCGGGCACTTGCCCGTCAGCGTACTCAAAAAATGCGCAAATGAACTTGTACCAGTATTTTGCAGACTTTTCAACCTGTCTTGTTAGAAGATTGTTCGCGTTCAGCTTATTCCCAAAAAGGGCAAGAAAACTCAAAACTCTTCCAAATAACTATAGACCAGTTGCTATGCTATCGGTGATATCAAATATCATGGAGAAAGCCGTAAACCATCATATTCTCAAATATTTGAAAGGCTTCAACATCTTGGCTTCCGGAAACAAAGATCAACAGGCGACCTTCTATCGTATGTCACCCATATTTGGAATAACGCAATCGAGCAATATGGAGAATCAAGAGCTGTTGCGCTTGATATTTCTAAGGCATTTGACCGTGTGTGGCTTCAGCTTCCTGAAAGAACGTTCCCTGCAATTGGCGGTAGATGGATATCTCTCGAATACTTTTACCATCAACGCTGGTGTTCTCCAGGAATCCATATTGTCTCCAACTCTTTTTTTATTGTATATCAACGACTAATTGAATGAAACCCATAATCCAATATATTGCTTTGATGACGACAGCACACGTGTCTAGTCATCACATTTGGATTCCAGGACATCGGCTGCGGATGCACTTTTTCACCGGCAGCAAGAGGTTGAATATCTTAATGAGGATCTAGAAGTAATTTCGAATTGGGGTGAAAGTAACCAGGTTCGATTCAATGCCACAAAAACCCAGGCATCGGTTTTCTCTGAAAAAATAAATGTTTTCGAACCGGATATAATAATGTCAAGACAGACAATTCAGCTTTCTGCTTCTATAGGTTTGTTGGGGGTTAAAATGGACACCAATATGTCTTGGCACAATCATGTCGCTGAAATTGCAAAGTCTGCTTCTCAGAAGCTTGGAACACTGTTCCGAACCAGAAAACTGTATACACCCCAGCAACTTTTGATGCTTTATGAAGCTCAGATCAGACCTTCTTTGGAGTATTGTTCTCATGTACGGAGCTCCGCTCAAAACATACCTTGAAGCTGCTGGATTACATCCGTAAGGTTGGAGATTTGTCTTTCTTCTAAAGATACATCCACGGGAAGTGTTCAAGTGACTTGGCACATTTGATTCCACCGAGAGCGATACATATTAGAAATACGTGGCTGCTCATCGTTTTGAGGTTCAGCTCAGTTCACCTCGAACTTCACTGTTTAAGAGATCTTTCATTTGGAGAACGGCGTTTATGTGGAATAAACTTCCTGCGAACGTTTTTCCAAATGGATTTAATCTTCAGCGATTCAAATCCAACGTGAATCACTACTTTCGCACAGACACCACACTTAGAGCGCCTCAAGGATTTTCCCATAGAAAAAATATTACAACAACAAATATAATATAGAGGATACTATCAAACAAACAAATTATGATGTAAATTTAAAAATACCTAGTCGAATTCAAATATTTCCTCCACATCTTCCTCGCCTGTTTCAAGTGTATTTTTAAAGCACCAATTACATCTTTTTCAGATGATAGGGGCAGTGGCCGCAGCATAGAGAAAGTAGGCAACCTTGACAGATATATTCATTGCGCTTGCTACCAACATCGACATCAAACTCAATCTTCAAAATAGTCAAGACTCAAATTAATTATGTCGGGACCTGGTCGACGATAGCTTCATAAAAGCCAAGGCAGAAATTACCAACTTAAAAACTATTTGTTAAAATTAAAATTACCAAATATTGAATATTTGAAAATACAATTCAAATTGAAAAAAATATGAACATGAACGATTCCTTATTATTCGAAAACAGGATGCGATGCTGAAAAATATTCATGGATCGTCAAAAAGATCAAGAGCTACCTAGAACATCAACACTAATACAGGAAGGAAACATAAGTACAAGACAACTGAGACTATATCCACTGATGATAATCACTTTGTAAATATTATATATGAAATAGTATGACAAATCGTAGGCATATAATATAATAATATATGTCTCATGGAAACAAATTCAGAAAATATGGAATTCCACATGGCAGAGTTCTGGGATCCTTGCTATTTTTAATATAATAATAATTTCCTCTATTCTATGGATATGAATGCGAATATTTCCACGAGACCACATTCTATACGGGGACAAAAACAGGAGATTGAACTGTAGTTGTCCAAGACATAATTGAGCCAGCTACTGATTGGTTCATCGCAAATAAATTACAGAGGTGAAACGGTTTTCATGATATTCTGAAATCGAGGATATGATTTCGGCATTTGAATTTTTGGGAATTAACATGACTAGCAACTTGGAAACTTTTGAGTAGGTTATCAAAGACTATTTATGTTATCAGCTGGTAAGAGTAAATTCAAACAAGAAAGCTGCTGACTTTCCATTCACTTTTTCATAATTTCATGACACGTGGATTAAAAAATTGGGGACATACTATCCACGTTCATTATATTTTCTTACTTCAAAACGGGATATAAGGGCAATAATTGATTTTAAGCCATGGTTTATTGAGCTAGGTATTCTGACATTACCTTCGGCAGTCATATATACTAACTCTATATATGTAAAGAATGAATAACTGTCCCACAATTAGTGATAATAATAACAAGCGAAAGATACCATTTGCTGATTCCGCAAAATAAATTGGAACAAAATAAATAGTGATTACCTAGGGATAACACTCCTCAATGAATTGACAACTATATAAACATCTAAATTCACTCCAAAAAAAAAAAAACTGAAAAATATTCTGTTGGAGGAAAGCTTATCACGACGTGAATAATTTTGGGTTGTATCGAGTTAAATTAAATTCCAATTGCGTTTTAATTATTTCAATTCATGTTATATTGCTTTGTATTATTTCTGACTTTCATTTACGCATACTTAAACACGACTTGATTCCATATTGTGAATAATTTATTGTATACCTACTAGTTGTGGCCCGCGTAGAATTCGGTTTTGCACAGTAAGTTTCGTAATAGACCATTTTAAACAAATAGTTACAATATTTTTTCATTAACCGAAAACTGTTGAAATTCAATACAATTTTTCAACCCCAATTTTTCCCCCTTGGGGGTAGAAATTTCCAAATCCTTTTCTTGATGCTTATTTACGCTATACAAACAACCAACCTGCATATTTCAAGATTATAGGTTCAGTAGCTTTGGCTGTACGTTAATAGCGGCTAACTGCTAGTAATTTATATTTTTACTTTGAAAATACAGTAACTGAAAAAATATGCCAACTGCACTAAGTAATCAATAGCTTCGAGAATCGAATAATGTTACTTATAAGGAAATTCGCGAAACTAACACAACCGTCAACGACGTCTGCCCTCACGCTTCTGCCCGCGTTCGGGTCGCGTTCTCGGCGATGGCGCTTCATTGCTTAGACCACCCCTCTACCCCCGCGCATCGTCATCCATCGTCTTACACTATATGCGACGCATGCTGGCTTACTGATTTGCGTCAAGTTAATCTTACCGTGATAACTTTTGAATGATTTGTCCAAATTACTTAGTGTAAAAGACAAAGTTTATCATTATTAAATACTTAAAACAATTGTATCAATTCTTATAAAAATTTGAAAGATATTCTAAAATGTGCATTGTAAAAAAAGTATCCAATGTAATTGTATTTATGGCTCAGTATTTTGCATATAGTGGCTACCACATGAGAGGTAGATATATGCTATCGCGGACTTTTATTTTTTTATTTAGAACTATATGAGATGAACAATCTCACGGTACATCATCTGCATGTAACTCCAACGGTATAGGCAGCGCACGCCAAGGGAGCAAGAATTTTTCCGACTTACTGAATACTCATCGTTATATTACGACCAGAATTACATAAAACTTTTGTGAATTGTAGCCTGTATGTCATTTTGATGTATAAGCTGTATTTATGTAAAGTTTCATTAGAATTCGTTTAGTCGTTTAGGCATGAAAGACCCACAAACATACATACATACATACATACTCACAAACTTTCACATTTATAAAATCAGAATAGAAGTATAGATATAGATAGATAAACCTATAGTACCATGTATCTACTCGTATTTGTGAAACTTATATAGACACAACTGAGTAGGTAGGTCCAAAGTAAGTCCTCCATTACAACTTGTGAGTGTTCATTGTGACTCACACATATTCAAACTCTGCTATCAGCGCCTGCAAGTTCTTGTGAAGAATAATCCACTACAACAGACAAACAGACACGTATATCAATCTAATGAGGGGCGGTCAGTCTTCGATTACCTTCGTCAAGTTGGTAAGCAACACAATTGTATGGTTTGAATTATGGGTCTCGTCTGACGCATTTTGGAAAGATACATTTCCATGCCTGCAGGGTACTAACTGCACCCACTAGTCAGGAAAAGCTCTACTGATCCTTTTAAGTAATCAACAGCAATCCAGGCCAGAACGTGTAGCCCTGGAATATCTTCTATGGAAACCATAATGGCATACTGAAGAGATTTCAGTTACTTGATGAAAATTGAAGGTTGTCATATGTTCAAGGTGCAAGATTCCCACCTCAATAACATAATGGCCGCAGCAATCTTTCTATATGAGGCTATATTATAAGTCAGCTATATCTGATCACGGTATACTATAAATTCTATGAAATGTTACTATCAACATTATTATCATCAACCGAAGAGAATTTGTCTATTAGGCATTGAAGCCCAGATACATTTGGAGGGCGCACCAGCATTATTATTTCTTCTACTTGAAATACTTGAAAAAAAGTGGCTTTTCAGGCCTCTTACACGAAGCTCCGACCCATTCAATAATCTTGAAGTGAGCGCTCATTAGGTCCGATAATGTGAGCTCTGAGGAGATTCAACGTACCAAGCATAACAGCGAACATCAACACTAATACAGGAAGGAAACATAAGTACAAGACAACTGAGACTATATCCACTGATGATAATCACTTCGCCTCCAAAAATCTCGCCTACCGGCAGTGACACAAAAATCCTAGTAACAAAAATCGAACTAGGTTTGTTAATGCTCACCACAGCTGCAAACTTAGGATAAATGAAAGCAAAGAACTCACAATCAGAGAATTAGGGAGAAACTGCTTGCCAATCCCAACGGGTCTTGCTCCTTTTGACCGGTACCTAAAGCTGTTAATCAGAACTTTACAAAATCCACAATTCCACCAGTAACAAACAGATGAATCAATTGCAACAACAGCCATATAAAAAGCAAATCTACTAGCTGAACGATTTGCGTCCTGAGTACTCAACACTCGATTTTCTGGGAAAGACACCACCCACTATTTCCACACTAGAATCCGCAATGCAGGAAATCATTTTTTGACAGCGTCTAGTCAGGCGAATTCTGAAACAGCTCAATATCAACAAGTCGTCTGGCCTTGATGACTTCATCAAGGCGGGCACTTGCCCGTCAGCGTACTCAAAAAATGCGCAAATGAACTTGTACCAGTATTTTGCAGACTTTTCAACCTGTCTTGTTAGAAGATTGTTCGCGTTCAGCTTATTCCCAAAAAGGGCAAGAAAACTCAAAACTCTTCCAAATAACTATAGACCAGTTGCTATGCTATCGGTGATATCAAATATCATGGAGAAAGCCGTAAACCATCATATTCTCAAATATTTGAAAGGCTTCAACATCTTGGCTTCCGGAAACAAAGATCAACAGGCGACCTTCTATCGTATGTCACCCATATTTGGAATAACGCAATCGAGCAATATGGAGAATCAAGAGCTGTTGCGCTTGATATTTCTAAGGCATTTGACCGTGTGTGGCTTCAGCTTCCTGAAAGAACGTTCCCTGCAATTGGCGGTAGATGGATATCTCTCGAATACTTTTACCATCAACGCTGGTGTTCTCCAGGAATCCATATTGTCTCCAACTCTTTTTTTATTGTATATCAACGACTAATTGAATGAAACCCATAATCCAATATATTGCTTTGATGACGACAGCACACGTGTCTAGTCATCACATTTGGATTCCAGGACATCGGCTGCGGATGCACTTTTTCACCGGCAGCAAGAGGTTGAATATCTTAATGAGGATCTAGAAGTAATTTCGAATTGGGGTGAAAGTAACCAGGTTCGATTCAATGCCACAAAAACCCAGGCATCGGTTTTCTCTGAAAAAATAAATGTTTTCGAACCGGATATAATAATGTCAAGACAGACAATTCAGCTTTCTGCTTCTATAGGTTTGTTGGGGGTTAAAATGGACACCAATATGTCTTGGCACAATCATGTCGCTGAAATTGCAAAGTCTGCTTCTCAGAAGCTTGGAACACTGTTCCGAACCAGAAAACTGTATACACCCCAGCAACTTTTGATGCTTTATGAAGCTCAGATCAGACCTTCTTTGGAGTATTGTTCTCATGTACGGAGCTCCGCTCAAAACATACCTTGAAGCTGCTGGATTACATCCGTAAGGTTGGAGATTTGTCTTTCTTCTAAAGATACATCCACGGGAAGTGTTCAAGTGACTTGGCACATTTGATTCCACCGAGAGCGATACATATTAGAAATACGTGGCTGCTCATCGTTTTGAGGTTCAGCTCAGTTCACCTCGAACTTCACTGTTTAAGAGATCTTTCATTTGGAGAACGGCGTTTATGTGGAATAAACTTCCTGCGAACGTTTTTCCAAATGGATTTAATCTTCAGCGATTCAAATCCAACGTGAATCACTACTTTCGCACAGACACCACACTTAGAGCGCCTCAAGGATTTTCCCATAGAAAAAATATTACAACAACAAATATAATATAGAGGATACTATCAAACAAACAA